>NDGN011549303.1:0-25296 GCA_002564285.1 Tympanoctomys barrerae | reverse complement strand
TCTCTCTCTCTCTCTCTCTCTCTCTCTCTCTCTCTCTCTCTGTGTGTGTGTGTGTGTGTGTTGACCTAGAATAAGGTGAAATGGTCCATGGTCCATGTGTTTGGCTTACAACCAAGTGCAAGAGAATAACCCTAGCAGAAAACTAGATTTGGAGGTCTCAGTCGCTAGGGAGGGCCTCCGGTAAGTTACATTCTCATCACATTCCCTGATATGAAGCGGGTAGCCAGGCCCAGCACAGCTTTTTCTGCATCAGCATTTAAAATTCATGAACCAAGTATTACATAAGATACCAAATTACAATAACAAGTCAGCACACTTTCTGGATCACCAAATCACAACTGGAAGGGACGGGAGAGGTCATCTGGTCTCAGTTCTTTCCAAGGATGAATTTCTGTCCTCTTCTCCTCCCCTTTCTCTCTCAGTGTTACATGTTGTTAGGGCAGGGTGCTTCCTGCTGAAGAAGCTCTTGTACTGGTTACTTACACACTGTTTTGAGCTTCCCTGTTAATTCTTACCATTTCCCGTTTGCCCTCTTCTGAAGCCTCCCAACGTGAGCTAAGTCTCTTATCCACAGCACGGCCAGGGCCCTCAGATCCTTACAGGCAGCTCCAGTGTCACTCCCTGGGTCCTTTGATTAACTGATAAATAGAAAACATCGAGTGAGATGGATCAGCAAAGTTCAAACACCAGTAATCATAGTAATCATGATCCACTCTCCAGCCTCTCTGCACAGTCCTTGGGTAGATTCCAGGCCAATAACTGTGTCTCTGGCAAGTGGTGACATTTGTGCCTTCCACTTCTTGGGACTCTCATCCAGCGGGTAAGTCATGAGAGCATCTGTGGGTCTGCATCCCAAAGGTTTGGGCTTTGGCTGGTTTTCAGCATTTTTGACATTTCTATCTCAGTCCAGGCCACTCTGCTGGTTTCACGGGGCTTCCATGACCAAGCACGTAGACTAGGTGGCCTAAGAAGCAGAAAGCCAGGCAGACACAGGGGCCTGAATCCGTAATACGGTCACTCTGGGAGGCTGAAGCAGAATTAGAAGTTGAGGTTCAGCCTGGGAAGCTTAGTGACTTAGTAAGACCCTATCTCCAAATAATAAATAAAAAAGGGTGGAGGATGTAGATCAGCGCAGAGCTCCTGGGTTCAGTCTGCGGTTCTTCACCATAAACAAACATCCACACCACACCACACCACACCACACCATACCACATTACACCACACCACACCACATCACACCACACCACACCACACCACACCACACCATACCACACCACATCACACCACACCACAGAAACAGGAAAGTCATTATGTCCGTGCTGAAGGTCAGAAGTCCAAGATGAGTTCTGGAGTGCTGGCTTCTACAGTTGCAACAGAAGGCCCTGTCCTGGCCTGCTGCCTTGGCTCGAGTGTGCCATCTTTTCCCTGTGGTGACTCAGTACACGCTTGTGCCCAAACTTCTCTTCTATGGGAAAACAAGTCACAATAAGTCATGACCCACTCTCACAGCCTCACTGTATACCTCTATAAAGATGCTATTTCCAAAAAGGCCAATTCTGAATATGTAGGGCTTAGAAATTTAGCATATGAATTTTGGAACATTATTACTATTATTATTTTGCAGTGCTGGGGATGGAACCCAAGGGCTTGCACATTCTAGGCGAGTGCTGTACCACTGAGCTATACCCAGCCCTTGTATGTAAATACTGGGAGTAACACAAGTCCACAGTAGCCACCATCATCTCTTACATGGTGACTTCCAGTGGCTCCTAGTGTGGTGTCCACACCTCTTCTTTGGTTTGCTCAATCCACTGGGAATTATAT
This sequence comes from Tympanoctomys barrerae, assembly GCA_002564285.1. NCBI lineage: Eukaryota > Metazoa > Chordata > Mammalia > Rodentia > Octodontidae > Tympanoctomys > Tympanoctomys barrerae. The sequence goes on along the minus strand of NDGN011549303.1, from coordinate 23,472 downwards.
CATATCGTTCTCTTACATTTAGAATCCTGCTCCATTGGAGCTGTGTGATCTAGTTTCTTTCTGTCTTTATCAACATCACTCCTGTATTTCCCCCCAAATAAAACCTAAACAGAAAATAAGTCCTGGCATGAGTTTTCAGCATGCTCCTAATATAAACCCTATCCCCCAAATAAGCCAGACAAGTGCACTTAGTAGGTCTGGTACAACATATAACATAAGTACTAAACTATAAAATAATATTAATATATAATTAATAATAAATAATATTGATATTGATATTTAAAATAAATGATAATATACATTATAATTAGTTATTTGTAAGCACCCAAGGTAGCACTTTGGACCGAGGCAAGTGCCTTTATAAACACTTAAACCCAAAACTCATTGCAGAATGACCAGAGTAGAGATACAGTTCATGAATAACCTGTGCACTTGATAATAAGTGGATGTGGTTGCATCTCATGTGAGTCTTTATAAATCAAATCATTGCATTGTAATGATTGATACCTGCCAATCAGGAATCATGGGCAGGAAGCATCTGTTTAAGAAGAGCTCTGTTCCTGGATATGTGAGAGATTGGAGAGTTATGTGATGTTCCATAAGAGGAAATGACTATATAAATGAATGCAGGTTCTGTACACAAATAAATGAATAAAAGTAGATTGTTTTACATAAAAAACATAGATTGTTGTACATGAAAAAATAAGACATCCCCTGAACACAAGCCCTACTGTGGCTTTTGGAGTAAAAATTCATGCAAGACTCAGTCTTATTTGGGGGAAATATGTGGAACATCTCCTGCTCGCTGGGCCCTTGCCACACTAAACTTCCCGTTCTAATGTCACCTGGGCTTTGCCTCTTTGAGTCTTTGTGCATTTTCCTCTACTTGGAATAATTTTTGTACCATTCTTCCTTCTGGGTCTTAGGGCTCAAGTTGAGTATTTCTCCGAAACTTTTGGGACTCCCACCTAAAGAAAGCCCTCATCCTTACTCACCACCTTTTGTTCCTTTTATTTGATTTTGTCGTTCTTTCCTACTGCAGAGAAGATTCTGAGACTTACTTTTATATTCCCAGTATCTAATGCATTGCCCCCAAGGGTGCTCTAGCATTATTGAAAGAACAACTAGATCAATGTCGAATAATAATGATTTTGCAATCTAATCTTGTTCCTCCTGTAATGGGAGATACCCCTAAATTTTTACCATTTAACTATGTCTAAAGGATATAACACATTTGAAGGTTTTTTTTTCTCTTATTAGCATACTTCTCTCTGACAAAACTCTTCTTTTGCTTGGGTAGGGCATTCCCTTCCTTGGGCCACATTTTCTCTGACATGATAATGATAATATTGCATTTATTACTGTAGTTGGACTAAGAATGAGCTTAGCATAAAATTCTGGCTTATGAAGTAAAAGTTTCCTGGAAAAAGTTTTATGCTTTAATAGGGGCAATGGGAGGAGAGAGGGCACATGGCTGGTCGTGCAGAGGAATGTGAGCTCTGTGAGGGCAGCTAGCGAGCTGAGCACCCAGCATGTGAGGCTACCAGGGAGAGAGAACACGGAGAGAAAGGGACCTGGGAATTCTGAGTTCCTTGAATTGTCCCTAGGAGCTCTCGAGATGTCTTCCTCAGGGCTTACGGCTGAGGAGTTGGACATTTTCAATGCACCTGAAGGATCTTCTACATGACATAGCTCATCGCTGGTGAGCAGCTTCCTAGGTGTCCTAATAGGACCAGGTTCAAAGGTTGGTCTGTACGTTCTTTGGAGGTCGAGCTATGAGTTCTGTTTTTCCAGTCTGTTCATGTAGGCAAGACCTTTAGCTTGTTTTCTGATGCTGACACTCCTTTGCCTTGATGGCCAAACCAAGCTCAAGGGCAAAACAGTATTCATTTAATACTTGATGGAGCTCAAATACTAGTTAATATTTGTGATACTACATTTATTATATATATATATATATATATATATATATTTTTTTTTGATACAGGGTCTTGTTACACAGTTCAGACTTGTAGCGATCCCCCTGTGTCAGCCTCCCCAGCACTGGGATTACAGGTATGTGCCACCATGCCTGGTTTTGGGCCATTCTGGGGCTGGCACAGCATGGGGTACCTAGGATTGGATCTGGGTCCTTGTGCTTGCCAGGCGGGTGCTTAGACTACTGAGCTTTATTCCCAGCCCCACTAGATTTATTTTAAAATTAAACTAGGTCTATAGTTTTATATTTTTGATTCTTGTGTCCCATACAACTCTACATACCCACGGCCTTTAAACCCAGTTACATCCCCAGCCACTGTCTTAGTTACTTTTCTCACTGAGACAATATACCAAACACCCAAAGTTAAGGGAGGAAGGTTTTATTGAGCTCACACTTTCTAGAGGTTTCAATCCATAATCAGCTGATTGTAAGGCAGGTTCACACACAGCAGAAGGGTAATAGTTCATGGTGGTAGAAGACAGCAAAAGCAACAAGAGCAGAGGCACCCTCTTTCTACTCCTCATCTTGTGTCCAGTCTAGTGGGATTAGGGCAGTGCCAATCCACTCAGTGGTTTAATCCAGGAATCACCTACATTTAATCCCAGCACTCTTAATCCCAGAATTACACTGTGAAACAGTCACATAATCTCAATTTAGCTGACTCCAAAAAGCCCCTGCCCCATGATCACAAGAAGTTTTTGGGGGATATCCAGACATAAACCATAACAGCCATCTTCCCCTTTTTAAAATTTTGAGACAGGGTCTTCCTAAGTGACTGAGTTGTCCAGGCTGGGCTCAGGATCGTAACCTGTCTCAGTATCCCAACTTGTTAAAAATGGAATTTTCTCTTCCCTGAAAATTTTGTTGAAGTTCTTCTGGGACGTAAGCCAATTAGATAGTTTAGCAGTCTTTCAAAAGAAGATCTTTCACTAATTTTCAATTTTTGTGTGGCTTTGAGTCTAAGTGTTCTGCTTCTTTCCAAGTTGATCTTGGTAGTTAATCTATTCCTGGTGATAAATTTATCTATATTTTCAAATGTACTTCATGAGTTTTAAAGTGCTATTATCATAATATATTTAAATGCCCTCTGCATCTGTAGATATATAATTATCTTAATTCTTAATGTTGCATATTTGTATTTTCACTAGCTTGAAAACACTGCAATTTGCATATTTTGTCTCTTTAAAATACTTCTATTTTCTGAACCTAGGGCCTTAACAGTAGCTATACCCCAATGACCTCTTCCCCCTTTTAAAATTTTATTTTATTTTATTTTATTTTGTGGCCAGCTCAGCCCACCCCGGGGGCGGTGGTGGTGCTGGGGATTGAACCATAGGGACTGCGCTGCCTAAGCTTGCCTAAGCAGGCGCATTAGATCACTGAGCTATCTCATCAGCCCCATTTTTTTTGTGTGGCCCTTTTTAAAATTTTAAAACAGGTCTCTCAAAGTCTCTAAATTGCTCAGGCAGGGCTCTAACTTGTGATCCTCTTGCCTCGGCCTTCTAGATTGCTTGGATTACAAGCATGTACCACATTATAAAAACTGATTTTATTGATCAAGTCTACTGAGATTTTTGTTTAAACTGCATTAATGTCTGACTTCATTTCACATCTTTAATAAGACATTAACTCTACTACTTTCACAGGTGCAGATATTTCTTACTTGCCAGGCTTTTCTTTTCAGTGTCTGGAGTTAATGTCCCCATCTCTTCTCATCTCTGAATACTGCTGTCTCAGGGTTCTAGTGGAAGGAGCTCTCTCCTGCATTTTCATAACTTCTCAGGTGATCACATCCCAAGAGTCTGAGTGAACAATGGTCCTGCGTATTGGGCTGAAATCTAGCAGAGTTAGAAATCCATTTTACTTCTTCCACTTGATAGCCTCCTTGACCACAGGGAACAGAAGTTTACTTGTCCCCAACTTTGTGAAGGAATAGCCAGCTTTATTAGCCAGCTTTCCCATTGCTGGGATACAACGGCAGAAACCCACAACTTAAAAATAGAAAGGTTTAATGTGGTTTCTGGTATTTATGGTTCCAGGGACTTAGTGCGTGGTCAGCTGGCTCCAGGGCAGGAACAACATGGGGGACAGGTGTAGTACAGCAGAGCTGCCTGGCTCAGGGTGGCCAGGAAGCGGAGCATGGAATCAGTGTCAGAGGGGACAGGAGCGGGACCAGACATAGGCCCTAAGTACCATCTCCAGGGCCACCCAGACATACCAGAAGTGTGCTCTACCAGTCGCCAGGGCAGATCCCAGAGCCAATCAGGTTGACATAATTAAGCTTAACCATTGAAACCACTGACTCCACAGAACTGTCCTGAGGAGGAAATAATTAATATATGCAAATCCCCTAAGAACAGTGCCCAGAACATAGTTCAGCATTCCATTACTACTAGCCATTCTGACAAATACCTAGCTCCTTGCTTTATAAGAGTGCTTATGATAATATCTCCCTCCTGGTTCTCCTAGAAGTTACTAAACCAGGACACATTTGATTGTACTCCTTGCAAGGGGAGGATTTTATCTCTTGCCCACTGAATTGTCTCCAGCACCTCAGCACTCTCTGGCGCATAGTAAGTGCCCAACAAACTTTGAGTATGTAAATACAAAAACACATTTTGAAAAGGGCTGGAGAGACAGCTCAGTAGACTAAGCGCCTGCTTTGGCAAGCAGAGGGACCTGGCTTTGATCCCTGGTACCACATGCCATGCCAGCCCTGCCCCTGGGCATGCTGAGCCTGCAACCAAGTCCAGGCATGGTGGAGTATGCCTGTAATCCCAGTGATAGGAAGGCTGAACACAGGAGGATCACTGTGAGTCCGAGCTGTGTAGTGAGACCCTGTTCCAAAGACATTTTTTAAAAAAGCATTTTCTCCATAGTCCCTGAGTAAAATGTAATTATTTCTGAAAAGTTTAAAATTTCAGTCTAACAAAATCAGATGTATATGATCATGAAAGTTGAGAGAGGGAGGGTAATCAATAGTTGAATGGAAACAATACATGCATTCTAATTAAAAAGGCATAAAGTATGGAATCAATATTTGATTAAACCTGTGACTATAAGTGAAATGCAAAAGAAGAATCCACTTATGTTCCATAAAGAAAGATGGAAGGAATAAAATTTAATAGCTCAGTTATTGCATTAAATATGAACAGATTGAACTTTTTCATTAAAAATAAATATAGATTGCAATTTTTAAGAACACTGCTGTGTGGCATTTATAAGAAATACATTTAATATAAAAGTATAAATAATGTTTGGAAACAAAGAATATATAAAAGATACCAGGAAAAGGCAACCAAAAATAGAATAGAGGCTGAACTTGTAATATCATTCAAGAGAATGTCTAAAACTAAAAGCACAAATGTGCCCACAGGAATACAAAATCTCAGTGAGGCGCATGATTGATGAGGTTACTGTTCCAGGGATCAAACTCAGGACCTTGTGCTTGCCTAGCAGGTGCTTGAGCCACTGAGCTACATCCCTGGCCCAAGGCTTCTGTTCCTAATACTCCTCTCTCACATCCCACAAAGCAGGAAAAAAAAATACAGCATCTAATAGCATAGTGGGTGAACTCACAGAGTAAAACCTATCCCAAAAGCAAAGACAGCTTCACCATGATGTATTTGCAGTTGGTCATTTTAACATCTCTCAACTTGGGACCAAAACAAACAAACAAAAAAACAACTCGTATGTTGATAAGAGTCCTTGGCTGTATATATTGCTAAATGGTTAAAAATTTAAGATGACTAACAATACAAAACATGAAGAAGGTCTTAAAAATTTTCAGTATGATGCTGCGATGCAGCGAACATTAACAACCGCCACACCGAGCAAATGTGAGAAACCTTCCGAGTAATTTGCTCAAGGCTGCATTCTTGACCCAGAAGCCTGGCTTTTAAGAACAGCGAAGAAACAGGAAGAAGGAAAACTCCAGAGTACTCACTCCTGGCAATAGTCACATGAATTCAAATTAAACATGTTCATATAGAATTTTGCAACTTATAAAAACAATAAGGTAATACAATGAAATGAAATTTACTGTAGGATGAAAGGGTCATTTAATAGCAGGAAATATATCTATATAATTCTTTACACCCATAACTGTTTAAAAAAGCCCTTCTGATCATAATGCCAGACATTGATAGGGTAGGACATTTGACAAAATCCATTAGATTTCTCTGTTCTTCTCAAAAAAATTATAGACTAAAAAGATGTAGTAAGAAACTATTTCAAAATACTAAAGATTCTTTACCCAAAACTCACACTTAGTGCTTCTTAAGTGGTGAAAAAGTTAAGATGACTTTGATCATAACCAAAACTTAGGGCTATCCATGGGCGCGATTGTTATTGAACATAGTTGTAAAACTTTTGACTAATGATAAATGAATAGGCTGGTGTTAATGCTGGAAGAGATCAAGTTATCTCTTCAGGTAATTTTAACTGATAAAATTTTAACTAGGAAGTATAAGACAGGGCTGGATAGATAGCTCAGTGGTCTTAAGTACCTGCCTGGAAAGTACAAGGACCAGAGTATGATTCCTAGTACCACATACTGTGCCAGCCCAGGGACCCTAGGTGTGACACGCTGGCCCCAAAACTGGGTGTGGTGATGCACACCTGTAATCCCAGAGCTGCAGAGGCTGAGACAGGGGAATCACTATGAGTCCCAGCTAGTGAGACCTTGTATCAAAAAACCAAAAGTACAAGACCGCCCAAAGTACCTCAAAAGTGAGCAAAAGATATATATTGTTAACTCATGGTAAAACAACAAATAGCTAAAAAAAAAAAAAATAAGAAAAAGGTATTTGGATTCATTCATAGTCAAGGAAATAAAAACTGGATTAATGAGAATGAAATAAAGACTGGAGAAGTTGTCCAGTGGCACAGCACGTGCTTAACATTCACGAGGCCCTAAGTCCAGTTCTCAGCACAAATAAGAAGAGGTGGCGGTGATGGGGACACAGCGCTCGTAGCTGAGGAGCACTAGATAAAGATGCCTGAAGGGCTGTTGGTTAAGAGTTGTGGAAAAGGCACTGTTACATTGCTGGTAGCAACTTAAACTCTTCATCTTTTTTTGGGAAGCAGTCTGACAACATCTATTAAAATAATATATGGCTTTTAACCTAGACATTCACTCCTGGAAAAATTTTCTCTAAAAACAAAAGCCACGGCACATAGGACCTGACACAAAGAGGGATTGCGCATAGCACTGTTAGTAGCAGCAAAATACTGAGAGAAATGCAGTGCCCATCCAGGGAGTGGATGAGATGCACACCATATGTAGAGAGATGTATGTTAAGTCACAGTGGGGCCCATGGACATCCCTAAGTTTTGGTTATTATCAAAGTCATCTTAACTTTTTAATCATTTAGTAACATTAATTTTATACATTCACACACACACACACACACACACACATATATATAATTGTAAAAATACAAAGTCTCTCCTTTTGAGTGTAAAACTCTATATGTATGTGAAACAGAATTATGTTTATGTATAGGATGATGTTTATGCACAGGTTTTTAAAAATGTATTTAGGACAGGACTTAAGGGTCTACAGGGTCTCACTGTGTACATCAGACTTGTAGCGATTCTCCTGCTTTCGGCCTCTGAAGTGCTGGGATTCCAGGCGCGCACCACCATGTGCAGTCTCAGTTGTCAGCTCAGTGCACCCGGGGGGCAGGGCCCACACAGCGTGTATAGGTTTAAGCACGTACACAAATTTAAGTGCTATGCTAATCTGAGTATATATAGGACTAACAATGTGCTTGTATGCAGAATAAGGGGTGCGGCATGTGTGAGAGCCTGAGGACACATATATGTACACACATGTTTAAATATCCATATATGCTTATGTGCATAGATGACCATGTTTATATATGTCTAAGTAAATAGGCAGAGGAAGATATTGATTCATGCAGAAGTAATGACATGAGAAGGTGGTGGGTATAAGCGTGTGTGTATGTGCTATGTGTGTGGGTGGAGCTGGGACTGGGTTGTGTATGAAGCAGGACAAAGCTGGTCAGGCTCCTTACTGTGGCTATAGATGGGAATAAAGTGAAAGAAGGACCTACAGTACATTTTCATGAGGTTGGGAGTGGGATTTGGATAAGATCAAGGATATATATGTGGATCTAAATCTAGATCTGAATAAGATTATGCTCTATTTTTTTACATGGTCATATATAAGATTTTTAGCTGTGAATCCATAGCATTAGGAATATAAATTCTGTGACTGTATAAAATGGCTGGATTCTTAAATTTGTACTTGATTAGTATTTTACTTCTGCTATACATCTAAGATTATTAGGAATATTTAACTATGTCAGTCTGTGTATGAAAATACTAGTGTATTTGTCTTTTATATCATAAAACTATGAAAACTGTATTTTTATTTTTACTAGGTTTTGTTGTGGTCATGGTGGTAGTGGTGGTGGTGGTGCTTGGGATTGAACCCATGGTTTTATAGGTGCTAGGAAAGTGCCCTGGCGCTAAACTCCATCCCTACTCTTTATCTTTTTTTTTCAATAATTAGTACTTGTAAATATGTATGTGTAAATTATCTTATATAGCATTTTGAGTAGATATTTATCTATGTTGGAATGTATAGTCATATCTATTTCTCAATGCATCTGTCTCTTAATGTTACAGTGGATTATGTAAATATATCTGCAAAAGACTTTGTAAGACAGATTATGCAAAATGGCATTTGGTTAAGATTATGTAAACATATCTATGACTTTAAAGAGTAATTCAAATTCTTCTTTCTCTAATTCCATATAAGATTATGTAATACTTCTATATCTATGCCAAGTTATGTAGACTAATCTGGATTTGCAGAACATCAATATATGAGTACTCCTTGTATATAGCCTATAAATGTGTGGGTACTTGCTCAGTATTGTAAAAGTATTACTATATTACTGTATATAAAACCAATTAAAGTAAATGACTCATGCCAAAATGATGGGAAGTGTGTGTTCAAAGCTGGGGAGGGTTAATGGCAGTGTCTTCTACTGTAATCAATGTGTCATATTAAACATATGTTGTATTTCCAATGACCTCTCATTGATCAAAAGTTTGCAGCAATTTCTGTTACATAAAAACACTGCAGTGAGTCCTGATTAACTTCTACTGAATCTAGGACTGTGTGTCTTGATTTTTTCCCAAAGTCAAAATGATCATGAAAGGCAAACATTTCAAACTAATTCAGGACACTGAGGCAGCCACAAGAGCTAAGCTAGAGTTTCATGGAAAAGGATTTCCATAACTTCTTCAGAAAGTGGCAAGAATGATAGGAGACCTGTGTTCCAAGTAAGAAGGAGGGTTTTGAGGGGAATTAATGGCATATAAATTTTTATTTGATTATTCACCATATCATATTATATATTACATATACTACATTTGTAAGATTATGTACACCATTTATTATCCATAAATTTGTATATTTCAGATTACATATTCACCTATCTCATTATTATATTATTTAAAGTACTAGTTTCTATTCCTTTGTGAAACCATGATAATGTGAGCATATGATTCCTGGCATAAAATTATGGACAAAAGAGATGCTACATATACCTGGGGTTATCTGCAAACATACTTGCCTGGCATTGTATAGGATTGCATGTATGTGTCTAGATCTGGGACTTGTTTGAATTTGTAAGTTAGTTATGCAGAATTAAGTAAATACATATATGTGTGTATATGTATGTATAAATACTTTCATATTTGCATAGCATCTTTTATCTCCAAGATTGTACAAACATACCAGTATTGCTACACACTTACACAAGTAACATGTATGTAAGTTTTCCTCTAACTCTGAGGTTAATATATGGGTTTCTGGAATTAATATTTATGAAAAAATAAATATTTTAATTTTATTTATATAAGCTTATGCATGTGTATATATAATTACATAAAATACTCATATTATAGGTAAATGCACCAAATAGAAATATGTTATGCAAATACAAAGATTCATAAATATCTTATAAATACTAATGTATAGAAATATGTCAAAATGTATAAATATAGTTAAGTACCTGTACATACTTCTAGGAAGATATGTAGAAGCTTTTTAATCTAAAATTCTATAAGACTGGATAAATGTTGCTTTAGAGTGTTTTTCACAATACATACATTGCAGTTGGTCATGAGGGGCAATCCACCAACACACACTAATGCAACAATATCTCTATCTGCAACCATTTACCTGTAATTTTATCCAAACTTTTGATAATGTAAATATCTGAGAGATACAAAATGATGTCTATAGCAGAGTTATGTTAGAAAATGTATTAAGCGCTAGAATATCTGGAAAGTTGGGACCCAGCCTCTAAACTTAGCAGATTGCCAGAACTGTGTTCTATTAGTGCACCTCTTTGCAAATAAGATAGCTGTGTAAAATAATAATAGTGAAACAGCGTTATGTACGCATGTGCTTGTAAAAATAAATAAAATGACCTCTAATGAAAACAAAACCCAGAGAAGAGGTGCTCCTACGCATGAATGGTGGCAAGAAAAACTGTTAATTATTTTAGGGAATAATATAATGCCTGTCAAAATATAGCTCTTCAAACTAGCTACATAGAGGGCTGAGGTAGGAGAAGAACTTGAGTCCAGGAGTTGGAGACCAACTTGTACATCGTAAGACTGCCTCTAAATAAATGAACAAATATTTTATTTAGTATAATAGTTTCATTTTCTTTTTCTTTTCCAGATCTATTCTGTTTTATTTTAAAGAGAAAAAAATAATAAAAACAATGATACAAAACAAGATAGTAGAATAGCAATGGTTAGTACATTGCTTATTGTTATCTTCAAAGTAGTGACTCAGATTACAAAATATAGGCACGAAAAACTGATTAAATGGTATAAGCACACACCTTTCTTTCATGAACTAACAGAAATTAGGAGTATAGCTATTGTAACTAGTATATATATATATTTTTTTCTTTTTCCCTTTATTCTTTACTCTTTTCCCCTGACCTAGTTTCTCTTTCCTTTTGAACAATTTTTTCTCCATTTCCCAATATGTATCATACATTTTGGACCATATTTACTCTTTTGACTTCTTACCCTAGAGAGACAATATCCTGTCTATACATGTGAGACTGATCAATTTCGTTTATGAATATGGTTTCAATTTGCAGACCTTTACCTATAAAAGTCTCACATTTATCCTTCTTTATAGCTGAGTAGTGTACTCTATTGTATAAAAATACCACATGTTTTGAATTCATTCCTCAGTTGATGGGCATTTGAATTTAGCTATTATAAATTGTGCTACTATAACAATGGTTGTATATATCCTGTTGTATGTTTTTAATTCTTCTGAGAAAATATCCAAAAGGAAGATAACTGGGTCGAATGTGACTTCTAATTCTAGATTTTTAAAAAAATATATATTTTTAAAAGTATTTTTAAATGTATTCTTAATGTCTGCAGTTCAGTCTCAAAGTGATCTTCCTGTTTTCAGCCTCCCCAGCACTTGGATTACAGGTGTGCACCACTATGCCAGACCCAGTGGCTGGCTCAGCCCTCCAGCAGGCAGGGCCAGCGCTGCATGTGCTGCCAGGGGTTGAGCCCTGGTTCCTGCGCTCCACTGGACCATCTGGCTGGCTTCAATCCTAGCTTTTTAAGAAATCTCCACACTGATTTCCACAGTGGTTGCATCAGTCTACATTTCCCTGATCAGTGGAGCAGCGGTCCCTTCTCCTCGCCTTACCTCCAGCATTTGTTATTGGTTGATTTCTTGATGTTAGTCATTCTTTCTGGGGTGAGATGGAATCTCAGTGCTGTATTAATTTGTATCTTTCAAATAACCAGTGATGTTGAGCATTTTTCCCTATATTTATTTGCTAGCTGCATTTCTTCATCTGTGAAGTGGCATTCAACTCAAATGCCCATTTTTGGATTGGGTTTTTAAATATGGAGAGTCTGATTTTTTCAATTCTTTATATGTTCTAGAGGGAATTCAGCTTTGTCTGAGGCACTGTTGGCTAAAACTGTTTCCCACTGTGTGAGTTGCCTTTTCACTCTGTTTGTGATTTCTTTTGATTTTCAAAATCTTTTTAATAATATGAGATCCCAGTTTTTGATTCTTTGGAGTATTTTCTGTGCAGTTTGTGTTTTGTTCATGAAGTCTCTGCTTACACCTATGTCTTCCAAGATTTCTACTTACTGCCGGCCAGATATCTTGGTGGACTAAAGCATCTGCTTAGGCAGAGCGCAGAAGCCAGGGTTCAATCCCTGGTGTGCCATGCTGGCCCCACCCCCGAGGTGCGCTGAGATGGTGATTGAGACTGGGTGTGATGACATGTGCCTGTAATCCCAGTGCTTGGGAGGCTGAAAATAGGAGAATCACTATGCGTTCAATCTATATAGTAAAAGATGAAAGATTTATATGATTTGAAGAGAAACCAGAGTATATCAGTCTACATATTGAGACCCTGTAGACCCTGTACCAATATATATATATATCAAAAAAAAAGACTTCTACCTACTTTCTCTTCCAGGAGATTAAGTGTTTCTGTTTTAATATTTAGATCATTAATCCACTTCAACTTTAGTTCAGTGCATGGTGATAAACATGGGTCTAGTTTTAGTCTTCAACATGTAGACAGCCAGTTTTTCCAGCACTACTTATTAAAGAGCCTATCTCTCTTCCAGTAAACATGTTTGACCCCTTTGTCAAAGATAAGGTGACTGAGTGTGTTTGCAGTTGTGTCTGCATCTTCTAATCTGTTCCAGTAATCCTCAGATCTGATTTTTGCCAGTACCATACTGATTTTGTCACAGTAGCTTTGTAGTATAGTTTCATCTGCTCCATGTTGCTGAGTCTTTGCTGCTGCTTCAGACACCTCCGTGTTGCTGGTCTCAGTGATTACTCCACCCAGCCTCAATGGACTGGCCTGGGTTTCAGGTGTTCCGATTGGTCCACCTGCCAAAGGCATGTATGTTGTAGTTCTGTTCATCTGACTGAACATGTTTTAGGATAAGTTTGGCAAATTCCAATGCTATTGATACTTAGTATTGAATCTAATTGCATTAAACCTGCAGAATAATTTGGGGCAAACTGACACACTTACTATCATTGAGATTTTGTAGTCACGAACGTAGAATAGGAAAATGGTCATCTTTTATATCTTTCAGTAGAACTGAATAAATATTGTCATACAGGCTTGTAAATATCTTACTAAATTTATTCTTAGGAAATATATATGAAGTTATAGCTAATAAATACACTGTTTTGGAATAATATTCTTAAATTGCTGTGGCCCATAAAATTGTCAATGAATTTTTATATATTGATTTTATTTTCTCTCTTTTGTATCATGTGTCACACTGTATCTCCTGATTATTTGGGGTGTCAAAATAGTTGGTTTTATTTTTTCCAATTTCTTTCTTGTGCTTCCATTTAACACTATTGATAGAGTGAGTGATCTATTTGTTTGGTGGGTGTGTGGGTATGTGTATTGGTATAGTTTTTTTTCCTAATTAAGATGTAAGATATATATCTGAAAATAATTATTCTTATCTTTTTCCTGTTTTAAGCTTATCAACATTTTACCTTTACTTATGATATTTTGATACAGCTTGTGATATAGCTTTCATTTAAAAGACCTTTCTAATAACTGAATGTAGTATCCTTTCTATGTCTAGTGTATTATGAATTTTACATACTATTGATTGACATTGGGTGTCCAAGTGTCTAGGGTTTTGTTTTATTTTGGTTTTTGGTATTCTTTGAGGTGATTACATTTTCCCTTTTCAATCTGTTTATAAAATTAGTTATGCTTAGTTGTCTTCTGTTTTGCCTTAATTCTTTCCTCTTCCTTCACTTACTCCCACCCATCATCTGAGTGGGGTAAAACAGAAGTCACTTTGTTTCACCCATAAATACTTCAGAATGCTTTTGAAGGACATTTTGATTTCATTGTTATTTTGAAATTCTAAAATGTTCCCTTTTTTTCCTTGATGTAGTTGAGTCTTGGCAGAGGGCTGAGGGATTTGGACAGTTGCTTCTTGTTTCTGTCATTTGTTTTGTTTTTCTGATGTGCTGTGGACCTACAGGAAGACATAGAGCTCCAGGCCTGACTTTTGTGACAAATAACCTGGGTGGTGGTGCATCTGCCTGCAGCACCAACTACGCGAATCTGGGGTTGATGGGGCTCAGAGGGTGACAGCCCCCTTCTCTTAGATCTCCTGCAGGTCTCCTCTTGATGGCTTCGTGTCTATCAGTGGCCACTGGAGAGGTCCATTACTTCACAAGCAGTTACATGATGTTGATTTCAGAATTATTTTATCTCTTCTACACCTACTTTTCTTTTTTTTTAGTGTATTTGGAATAGGGTTTCACTATGCAGAACAGACTCATGGTGATCCTTCTGTTTTCAGCCTCCCCAGCACTGGGATTACAGACGTGGACTCGGTCACCAGCTCAGTGCGCCCTTGGGTAGGGCTGGCCCGACCTGTGGTGCCCAGGATCGACCCACAGTCCCTGAGCTTGCCTAAACAATCATTTAGTCTGCTGAGCTATCTTGCCAGCCCTTCTGGACCTACAGTACATATTTTTTCCAGTGTGAAACCACTCAAGTTACAAGAATAACCTGAGCTCTCCAATTACATTTTGCCTTCTTACATGTTACTAAGCTTGGTTTGCTAGTGTTTTTGTGTAGAATGTTTGGATTTATATTAACATATCCAACTAGCCTGCCATATATCTTTCTAAGGTTATTATTTTTGAAAGATATCAGTTTCACACTAATCGCATAGAACTAATCAGGAATAGTTCCACTTTGTCCCTCTCCTAATTTTAATGAGATTGGAATGCCATTTTCTCAAAGCCTGGGGAGTTGCTCTAAAATATCTGAGTCTGATGCTCTCTTTGTTGGTAAGTTAGCTTCTAATTTCATTTCTTTCTTTCTTTTTTTCTTTTTTTTTTTTTTTTTGGAACCGGGGATTGAACTCAGGCCCTTGTGTTTGCCAGGGAAGAGCTTATTCCACTGAGCCATCTCCCCAGCCCCTCTAATTTCATTTCTGAATGGCATTTAGAGCTGTAACTCTTTCTGTTTCTTTTTGGTGTCAGTTTTTATTAGTTAATTTTTTTGGAACCTGCATGTATTATCTAAATTTTGAAATTTTTGGCATTAATTTTATGTTTCTTAGCTTTTATGTGTATCTTTTTTATTCCTAACAATGTTTTTTGACCTTCTGTTTTGGTCATTACAATTTATGTCAAATTCATCAGATTTTTGAAGAATCACCTTTCATCTTTTGGCTGTCCTTTGTATTTCACTTACTTTTTTTCCATTTAGTAAATGATTTGTACTTAATTTCACAAGATCTTGCTTCCTTTCCAACCTTTCTTCTTTTCAAAAAGTTAAATTGAATTTAAATTTTAGACCATATTTGTCTCAATTCACAGGTCTTGCTCTACCTCATATGCTTGGTATGTAGTTTAATTGTCCTTCTGTCTAGGAATTTTCAAGTTTCTACCTTTCTCATTTGACATACAAATGCCTAGAAAGTATGTAATATATTTGCAGATAAATGAGAACTTTTTTATTTATTCGACATGAACTTCTGAAACACATTGGATCAGAAAGGTTGATTTTTTTTTGTACTTGTTTTTCTTGCTTGATAAAAATGTTTTCATTTCTTCTGTATCTTCATCGAGTTTGCTTTTGTATTTATCCTTTTCAGGTTTTATTTTTATTAGCATGCATTTGCAGTACATAAAACATATTTAAGCAGTTTACTAATATGAAGAGTTTGTCAAATTCTCCCAGCGGTTTTATCAATGTTTGCTTTCTGCTTTAGAGTTTACAGTATTTGGTGCATACATTTAAAGAACTGTTATGTCTTGCTGCAAATTAAAATTTTATCACTGTGTTGCACATTACTCTGTCACAAATAATGCTCTTTGTCCTAAAGTTGATTTTGCCTGATTAATAGATGCTTTGGCATGCAGTTATCACAACTTCCTTTTGGTTTATTATAGGCTGATATGCCACTTTTATCTTTTAGATTCAGAGTTTTTAATGTCTTCTCTTTTTGATGTACTGTTTGAAAACAGCACATAGTTTAATTATATTTTATTTCATCTAATCTGATGCTTCTTGCTTTTTCCATGGTAGGTTTAATCCAATTACATCTATTGTCATTTCTCTATATTGATATGTGTGTTTATACATATTCTACCACTTTGTTCTGTTTCTCATGTTTTATTCTACAATGCTTTCTTTTATTTTGCTTTCATTTTTAATTAAGATTTTATTTCTGAGTTCAATTTTTCCACTCAACTGGCTAGATGTTGCTGGATATTTATTTCTCTTTTTAAAATATCTATCCTTAATAATATATTATGAACAATTAATAGTTTAAAATTAATCTATATATGAAATGGCTAATATAAGAACCATACTTTATTGTATCTAGATCAATCAACTTGGTCCCAAGTTATTCTGTGTTACTAAATGGCCTCTAAAATATCTGCTTGCAAATGTCTCGTTAAATTTCTCTTTTGAATTATACCTCTTTCACAAATTGCCTAAAGATGGCCCTACACCTCCACTCACGTTAATTCCCCCTGATGGAGTAGCTTCTACTGGGGCCCTGTGGTCTCCTGGAGGATGAAGAGGAGGGGTTGGCAGAACTGGAGCTGGATGCCAGGTTGCCCATTCACAGGCAGCAGGCACCCCTCATGCTCACTTCCCTTTCAGGGAAGCCGAAAGGACAAGCCTTATACAAGGACCGGATATGCAGCTTTCTCACAGCAACGATCTCCAAATGATTCCTGGGTATACAACTTAATAGACTCATCTGTACTCTCCTCTTTGCACAAAATCCACTCATCACTTTTCTCCCAAAATAAATAGCCCTGGGCTGCCATTCCATCACTCTGTGATGCTCAGAGGTCAGATCCTATGGGTTTACCCCCCTCTTAAGGCTTTCTTTGGATCAAGACTTCTGTGAAATGAAAGGATACGTTATAGATCAAAATCTCAACACACAATAATGAGACAAGAACTGAGTAATTACCAGAAATATCTATTCAGAAAGAATGGGGCCTATGACACGAAGGCTTCTGCAGTCCTACTGAGATCATACTGTGTAGATATGAAAAAGACCCTTCTCTGGGAGCCACGAGCCGTCCTTCTTTGGATACAGGTCCTGGGTTCTGCTGCAGGACTATCATCCTCCAGCCTCTTTGTCCTTTGGGAGGTCCTTGCTTTTCCATGATTCTTCTTGACTTTGATGTGAGCAGTGAAGAACGTGTTCTAAGTTGGAAGCTGTGTGATGCTCAGAGATCAGAGTCTTGATCTTTGTGTGCCTGCTCATGGAGGACCAGAGCTGAAGGCTGCCCTAAAATTTTTTAAACCAGTTAGAATCTTTTAGTCAAGGCTAGTGGTCCCGTGACTATCACACTCGACTCAAGACAAGTGTTTAGACTTTTACCTCTTTGATGTCTGTCTGCTCCATGGGCCCAGAGCCACACCCCAGATTGCTTTTGAGACATGAATATCTTAAACCCCCTGGGCTTTCCCCAAAGAGCTACATCCTGAGCTGAATCATTTCAGTGAGCCATTATGCTCAGCATCTTTGATTTAGCAGGAACTTTTGTATTTGGAGGTTTTAGCATCAAAGATATCAGGTGTAAGAGATTGTGACTTTATCCCAAAACTTATTTTTTTTCCAAAGCCTAATTAATTTTTCTTTTGAAAAATTTCAAAGATATAAAAAATGATAGGAATAGTATAATTCCCTTATAGCCTTGTCCTTCTCACCTATTGTTGATGTTTTGCTACAGCCATCATCTGTTTATCTCTTTAGATTTGTCTCTTTCTTTCTGGTTTACTTTAGAACACACATATACCAACCTACCACTTGAAAGTTACGGTGATAACATAGCTTAAATATTTCAGCATATATTAATGGCAACACAGTTTATATAGCCATTATACTGATAATCAAATTCAGATAATTTAACAAATACAACATTTTTGTCCACTACATTCTATATTTAATTTTGCCCAATTACTCCAGCAGTGTTCTCTATTATTTGAATTCAGGAGCACAGGTTACATTTATCCTTTATCATTTACTTTTAGTGTCCTTCTTTGTCTTTTGTGACACTGATATTTCTGGAGAGCATGGGTCAGTTGTTTCACCGATTATTTATCAATTTGGATTTGTTTGATTTTTAGCCCTAGGTATATTTGATTGAATTTACTTATGCACTTTTACAGGAATCCCACATCAGGGAGGTTGGCCCTTCTTAGCAGACCACCACAGGCTGTTACTTGTGTTTATCACTATGGGCGGGGATAGAGGTCAATTAGATTTTGTTTTTCAAGGTTGGTGATGAGTAACAGTTGAATCTATCACTTTACAGTCTTGGAATCTCTAACCTTTGGTTCTTTGTAAGTAACTTTATTCTCTGCCAACGGGTGACTCCTCATGCATTTATCTCTTTATTCTAAAACCTTGTCAAATGCAGCCAGTAACTAGCAAGTCTTGCTACTAGCAGTCTACATCCCAGTATCTTTGCCCAAAGCCATCACCTCATCAGGTATACTCTCTGCTGCTCGAGGTACCAGGGAGATAGTCGGAGCCGATATTTAACCACTGCATGTGTGTGAGCATCTTTTCAGCTTCAGGGTTTCACTCCATGCTGCGTGGTCCTGAAGCAGATGCCACATAGCTCATGTTCCAGAGTAGCACCCTGCTCTGATACCACTATCAGCACCAGTCCTCTTAAGATAAGCCCTGCTTTTGGGTGAACATGGGCTCTAGTATGTGCTGCTTATGGATTTACAAATTAACAGGATGTAAAGACTGTTGAGATAATAAGGGGATACGACGAAGTCCTGAAAAAGTTTGGTGTCTGTATCATGATTTTAAACATGTTTAGGGCTGGGGTGATAGCTCAGCGCCATAAGCACTGCCTGGGAAGTGCAAGGTCCTGAGTTTGATACTTGGTACCTCAAAAAGACCCATAAATAAAATAAACATGTTTAAACTAACATGTAAAGCTACCCTATAGGAAAACTTTGAACATGTGCAAAAAGATGTACAGTATGTACAAAATTTTTATTTTAGCTTTGTTGACCATAACAAACTGGAAGCCACCTAAATGGCTATCTACAGGGAAATGTGAATTTTTGATGCAGTTAGACTGCATAATACTTTTGTAACCACCGAACAAAAAATAAGACTTTTTGTGCATTCTGCTATAACATCATTTCTGAACTGAGTGTGCAAAGGGCATATAAATCAATAGAAACTTATAAAACCTGCCATATAATTTAATCTGCATAAAAACAAATCATAACATTCTGTGTTGGAATGTATATATTTAAGATATATGAAAGAGTCTATAAGAACATATATCAAATTGATCAAAATTTTTTTACCTCTGAAATGCAAGAAGGAATGAGTGGTGACAAAATAACATTAGCATTTTATTCCAGATCATGGCTGTATTGCCTAAGTCTTTCTAAAATATATATTGATTTATTACTTATGCAAATTAACACATTGAATGAATAATACAATTTGTAATAAAGGGGCATAATGAGCATTTTCAGGCAATGAGAAGCCTGAGGTGACAAACAAAGAATGGACAATGAACAGAACATTTAAATCTCTGTTGTCAAGTATGGAGGTGTCTCTTAAGGGGAGAAATCCGACCTTTATTTTGTATGCCCCTCAGAGAGCAGGAAAATGACAAGGGTAAAAGGAAGCATGAATATATTTCTCAAAGCCAACTGCAAGTGGAATAGAATACTTGTGGGACATAGTTAATATTCTGGCCATAGGGAGTTTGAAAAGTAAATGCAAAACCACATAAAAGTTGAACTAGAAGACACTTACATTTAATTTAGATGGATTTTCTTCTATAAGCTTTGTAGACAGCTTCCATATCCATGTTTAAGTGCATGTCCTTAGAAGTCATGACAGCAAGCTTGCAATGCAGGGTCCTTGCCTCTGAGCTTTGTCCCTCCCAGGAGCAACTGGGTCTTACTCTTAATTCCATTTGTTTTAAGATGTAGTGTGGGCTGAGTTCCCCAAGGGCTCCTAGAAGAGGGAACTCCTTGCCAGCCCCTAATGCCCCAGCTTTCTGCAAGAAGAGCACTACCTATCAAGCCTTCTCCTGCATGGTCAGCCCAAGTACTGTACTGTACTTTTCACATTTCCAGAAAGACAGTGAAGAGCTGTGATATATTGGATTATAAATATTTGTATGCCTGTTTTCAAAGCAAGCAGATGGAATCTGTCCTGCTTCCACTGGCCAAAAGAAGTCACAGAGCCACACATGGAAAGCATGATCCCCTTGTGTGACTAAAAGGGAGAGATGGCCAAAACTGCCAGTGAGCAGTGGTGACATTTATCAGGTGGGACAGCCTCACCTCTCAGGGGAAGCATCACATGGGGACTTCAAAAGTCCTGTGACTTGCTCAAGTATTGAACTATATCATGTAATGACCTTTACTACCTTTCTACGATAGCAATAAATAAGTGAAGTAATGGAATTAATATAGTTTTATCTTAGTGTATGTTCACTTAGACTTTGTGGAAAGAATTTTAAGGGTCAGCCAGATAGCTCAGTAGATTAAAGCACCTGCTTAGGCAGACACAGAGACCGTGGTTTGATAGGGGCTGTGCTGGCCCCACCCCCAGGGCATGCTGAGATGGCAATTGAGACTGGGTGTGGTGGCATGTACCTGTAATCCCAGTTCTTGAGAGGCTGAAAACAGGGGAATCACTAAGATTCTGATCTGTGTAGTGAGACCCTGTAGACCCTGTACTAAATACAAAAAAAAAAAAAAATTAGCACAAGTTCTTCTCTGGCAGGTGAGGAAGGATGCCTCGGGTGGGAGGTGTGGTAGGGAAGGAAAGGCGGCCACCCCAGAGGCTGCAAGATTAAAACTGAACACAGATTCTTAGGAAAGGGTCTCTTTTCCTAGCTCTTGAGTCTGGCTGGCTTTGCAACTTCCTTTGCTCCCCAGAACACAGTGGCCGTGATACTGGGACAAGATCTCAAGAGATCTCGTTTCTTCTCCTGTACTTTTGACCACCTTGTGAAGAATCCTACAAGCCTCATGAACCACGAGGAACAGAAATGAGTGCTAACCCGAGAGACTCCAGGAAACCTTTTTCTCTGTTACCCTCCAAGTGGGTAACCCAAGAGGAAACCAGAGAAGGCATGTCCAGCCCAACCCAAATGAAACCGCCCACCACCTGAGCTGCGGGAAACGAAAATACTTAGGACCACAGGTGCTTTAAGTTTAGGAGCAGACACCTAGCAGTAGGAGAGCAGTGTTGTCTCCAAAAAAAAGACCTATAAAATAATAAAAACAATGCATGCCTTAAGTGACCCCACAGGAGGAGGGGCCAGGGATGCCTACTCGCTGCACCTGAGGTCACTGAGCATGGTGTGTGCAGGATGCTCATTCCCAGACCGGTGGCACAGCAGGTCAAGCAGCCCTCCGAGGTTGTAGAAAGCAGTTCACATTAGCAAATGAGAACTGGAAGTCACCCCAAGCACACTGAAAGGTCCCCCAGTGTGGCTCCTACCGCTCTCTATCCCTGTCCCTGTCCTCAGACCCTTTCATGCGACTGCCCATATAAACAGAAAATCTGTACACACCCAACTTGGATTTGTAGTTGATTATGTCGATTAACTAGCTGGGGAATTCTTCAGAGTTAGAAAGCACAGGGTGAGAGAGGAAGGTTTCTATTTCTTAGCATCAATTTGGAGACAAACAGAAACCAAATGAGCAATAGGGCAATCTCACACCCAGACTTGTACATTTGAATTGGAGTTTGCCAAAGTACTGGAAGTTTCTAAGATGGAGACAGCTCCTTACCACAGGATTATGTGCATAGTGGCCTATTGCAGAATGTCATTAGACTCCCTTGGCTTCTTCAGGACTATGACATTTTCGGTCCATTCTTCTTGCACTTTGCATGATGGTGAGCCATTTTAATGAGGTATTCAGTGAATGGTGTGGACACACCAAAGGTGGAAATGCCTGGAGCTCAGGTCTGGTTAGATGGAGCCAAGTTAGCAAAACACGAGCAGAGCTCAGGCTGTATACTAGGTGAGTAGGTGGGTGGGGGGGGAGGAGGGGAAGAGGGGAGGAAGGTGGGAGGGGAAAGTGGAAGAGGGTAAGAGGGAAGGAGCGGGAGAGGGGGGGAGGGGAGGTGGGGAGGAGGATGGTAGGGGAGGAGGGAGGAGGGGAGGAAGGTGAAAGGGTAAGCTTGGTGTGAGCTGCTTTAACAGAGTAACAAAAGCTGGTGTCTTACAAACAGAAGAGCTTAGTTCTCATGGTTCTTGGGGTTGAAATTCTTAAATGACAATATGCCAGTGTGGTTGCATGCTGGTGAGAACTTACTTTTAGGTTTTAGAAAACTGCCTGCTGGCTGCATTTTCAAATAGGGGAAGGAGTGAGAGAGCACCCAGGGGTTTCATTCATAAAGGTGCATATTCTATTTGTGAGGGTTCTGCCTTCACGATCTCTGTATTTCCAAAAGACCTTATCTCCTTATTCCATCACATTGGGAATGGAAATTTCATTATGTGGGTTTTGGGCACACATAAAAATTCAGCACTAACAAAGATGATGCTCAAAGCCAGAGCCTGGAAATACAGCTGTGTTCTCCTCTGCGTGTGGGGTGATTTCAGTTTTGGACCTACTCTTGGTCCTCCAGCACAGTGACAAATTGAGGAACCTCTCCTGTGTTAAAACTACTTCCCCATGATCAGCAGAGGCCTCCTCCTAGGGCCAGGCACCCCTACCCATCGGGACTTATTTGCATCTGCATGACTTCCTAGTGCCTAGTGGCTGCTCACATCCTTTCAGCTCTGTGCATTTGTCCCCTTCTGAGCTCTCTCTCCACTTCATGTCCTCTTGTGATTCCTTCTCTTTTAAAAATATTTCCCAGCCCTTTCCTCTCTCTATGTGTACTATTTATTTATTTATTCACTTATTCAATTATTTTAAAAACTTTGTATTTTAAAGCACTTTTAGGTTCACAGCAAACTTGAAGAGGTGCAAAGATTTGCCCCCTCACATGTAAAATCTCTGCAACTCTCACCAACCCTCAGACTGGTGCATTTTAATTTTTTATAATCTATGAACCCACATTGATACCATTACTATCCAGCAGCCATAGATTGATGACATTAGTACTCATTGATACTGTGATGTCTATGGATGTGGAAAAATGTGTATTGGCAGAGAGCAAATTGGTCAATCAATGGCCATGACTCATCCAGATGGCTGACATTGACAAAAGATCTACAAGGTGCTGTACATGGTTCCAGGGTAAATCCTGAGGAGATTTGAATAACCTTGTCAAATACATTTTTAGTTATATAGGTCTTGCTTTAACTTGATTTTTTTTTTATAATTTTATTGAAAAACAAATAGCAATTAGACAGTTTCAAATCAAATCGCTAGGACAGTTTC
>NDGN011549299.1:0-11767 GCA_002564285.1 Tympanoctomys barrerae | reverse complement strand
AACTCAGGCCCTTATGCTTGCCAGGGAAGCGCTTATTCCACTGAGCCATCTCCCCGGCCCCTACACACTATATCTTTACTGTTACCACTTCAAACCAATAGTTTTTTTGCACAGATTATCTTAATAGATCCCAGGGAAGTCTAAAGATGTTTTCCTAAGGTTCATAAATTCTCTCAATAGAATAATGAGTGCATACATTGATTAGATAATAATAGAAAATAATCCCATACATACATGTATTATAAAAAAACATTGTATAATCATAAATGACATAAAATTTCAGTGTCTGAGTTTATGTTTAAGAACAGTTTCTACTCTGTCAAGAACAAAAGTGCCAGACAGCAGTAATATTAAAGAAACTAGTGGAATAATTGAATCATTTCACTTCACATGATTGATTAGTCCTGCAAACTAGAGTCGGAACCTGGACCAGAACAACCTCCACATTGCAGGCAACTTGGCTATCTACACTGAAGCCAATATGCAAGTTCACCCTCAGTAATAATATGATAAAATCCATTTTATTCTTTCCATTTTTTATTAATCATTGGATTAGAATCCTATCTATCTAGACTATTCTAACAAGAATTAATAAATTGAATGCAGGGCTTTGGTTAAGTATACTTATTATTCTGAACTATCAGACTTGGACTTGTTCATTATATTTTATGCAAGTTACTTAAATAAGCAAATATTTTCTACATTAATATTTTTGAAAATAAAAAAATCAGAAATAGATGAAATATGCAGATTGAGATTCATTATTTTAGAATTAAATCCAGCACAAGCTGCTTTATTTCACCCAAATAACACTATCACATGAAAGTTATGTTAATAAGATTTTTAATCTATAGATCTTTTAAGTGAAATTAAAACTCTAAGCATATGCTTTAAAGCCCCCTGTTTAACTAATTAAATTTAAATGAAAATCTAAATGAAAAGAAAGCAAGATTTTTTTTGCCCTTTTAGAAAGGTCTGTGTATTTTTCAGGGAACTGCCTTAATTGTAAGAAAGAACAAATCCTGCTGTATGAATGTGCCTCTTAAATGTATGCAATTTCATGATGAAAATTCAAAATAATCAGTGATTTCTTCTTTTTTTCTCTGTCTCTCTCTCCTCAGAACAAATGTCAAGGTCTTGTGTTTGACCTGGTCACACACCAGCTCTTTGATGTCTTCATCATAGGTCTCATTGTCCTAAACATGATTTGTATGATGGCTGAGACTCGAGACCAACTCCCTTCCACAGCTGTGGTCCTTGAACATATCAACACAGCCTTTGTGATCATCTTTACAGTAGAGTGTCTCATCAAAATCTTTGCTTTGAGGCAATACTATTTCACCAATGGCTGGAATTTATTTGACTGTGTGGTCGTGCTTCTTTCTATCATTAGTAAGTGAACTCGGCAGCCAAGGAGCTTTAAACTGAGACATAAGCAAACCTGAACATAATACCCTTTGGAATTGTGTTCAAACTATTCACAAAGCAACAAATTAGGCTCAGTGTAATTTTTGAAAAAAAAAAAAAAGATTGTACTAATGCCAGTAAGATTGCTAAGCAATACAGAATATTTTCCACTCCCTTGTGTACACAACTGAAATAGATTTGTTCAATAGTGACACACAAATGAATGTGACTTAGAAATTCTGTGGTGACATTTGACCTATCCAGGTAAGCCAATCAAAGTTCTACCTTCCCTATGCAACTCTGAGCACTAATGAGTATTTTTATAGGCTTAAGGATTTGGCATTTGGTATCCATGATTTTCCTTTCTTCAAAATCCACATGGATTCCAGATCACAATTACTGGACTTCTCCTCCTTTATAGGCCCGTGGTCTACTAAGATTGGACTTCCAGAAGTGTCGATATGAATAAGCAGTGTTTTCTCTTTATTCTGAATCTCATGTTCATTCCAAACACAGTGTAAACTCTGCTTGTGTCAACTGTGTCAACCCTTTCATCAGCCAGCCTTATCCTGTCATCACTACATTTCCCCTTATCACGTATAGGTTACCCAAACCGTGTGGCTAATGGGTAGGAATAGAGGGGAAAGAGTATTATTGCCATGTCTGTGTGTGTGTGTGTGTGTGTGTGTGTGTGTGTATGCTGCATGTCAAACACAGAACTTTGTACATACTAAATGTGAACTCTACCACTAAGCACCTGCCTTATACTCTTGTATGAAATACACACAGCTAAAGGTGTTAGGGTTTACTTGGGATTTTTTGAAAGTCTAATTTTAGCTAAACCATTAATTTGACTTTTTGTAATTATATAAAGCTGTTCAGAAGCCCTTCTCATGGTTCAAAAAGCAATGAAGACAAGGAAAACTGATTTCTTTAGTGGATACTTGTGTGCAGTCTCAGGAAGGATGCATGAAACAGACACATTAGATCAAAATATTTTGGTTTCTTATGCTAGTGCAGCAATGCAGATACATCAGAGATTAAAAGAGTGCTTCAGTCCATAGTCTGCTCTGGTTTCTAAGCCATGAAGTCTATGTAGATAGTCTGGCAGCAGATCTTCCCACATATTCACAGATAAACCTTCATCTTGGTTGGTCAGTTCCATTCACATGTTCTGGTGGAACTGGCAGCAGCAATGAAAATCAGAAATGAGTCAATAGAAAGCAATAATGGAGGGCTGTCCAGATAGCTCAGTTGACTAAAGCACCTCCTTAGGCAGAACACAGCGGCTAGAGTTCAATACTGGCCTGCCATGCCATCCTCATCCCAGGCATGCTAAGATGATGATTGAGACGACTTGGTGGTGTGCACCTGTAACCCCAGCACTTGGGAGGCTGAAAACAGGAGAATTACTATGAGTCTGATCTCTGTAATGAGACCCTGTAGACCCTGTACTAAAAATGTATGAAAAAATTAATGGAAGTCAGGATGAGTCTGGGGCAGCACTGCCCCTCTCCATCCCTGGAGCTCAATGAGCTCTTCCTCTAATAAGCGAAGGCATTCATCCATTCATTCCACCCTTTCTTCTGTGCAGTTTTTGGAGACATCTATCCTCTAAACAATGCAAACTACTGCATTTACACATGCTGGATACCAATGTGAGCAAAAGTTTGTGTCCCTTGCCAGCACATCTGTCATCTAGTTCTTAGCTTTGATGCTCTTCCAAACTCCTAAGCTCTCAGAATAATACGTTTTAAAAGTATGGGTTGAAGTGAACCTCTCTCTATAGGAGTTAAAAATCCAGTTGAAGTATTAAAATTTAGTTATTTTAAAATGTCGGAAAAAGATAGGGAAATTAATTGAACAGAGCTCAGAGGATGAACAGTGTTTTGTGAGCTTGATGAGTGAGAAAGATATCAGAGGGGAAGATGCCAGGTCTTAAGGATGAATGTTGCTGACTTGGCACTTCATACATTTCACGTGCCAATGTCGACTGCCCAGGTAATGAATGAATTAAACTTTGGCACAGTTGAGCCACCAGTGAGGTACATCATCCACTAGTTCTCTTTTGTCATGAGGTGATGGTAGAAGCATTTTCACAGCCTGTGACCCACTATTGACCATAGAGGACCCTCAGAACAAGAACAAAACCATGAGGCAAATATGTCTCCACCATTCTATAATGTTTGGTCCCAATGTGAATTGCTTTAAATTCTTGTATCACTTGGCTGTAGAGCAGGCAGTGATAGAATAGGTGACACTTTAGGCCAAGTATTCAACAGCTCAAAACTCCACTTGAAATGGTACCATTTCTGGAGTGTCCACCACAACAGAGAAAGTATCTCTCAATTTCATGTCTTAAGCTTTGTGAGATTTGACTGAGAAGTTCTTGGAGAGAGCTTATGGACAGATGTGAGATTCATAAGCAGCTTTAGCCTAAAGATAAGCATCCCAATACTACGACCTTCCTCCCATCTTACACAGACGGTGGCCCTTTCATCAGGTAAGGTTTTTCACCTGTAACGTGGCTGTATGCAAATTTCTGTGAACAAATAAGAGATTTTCTCTTTTTCAGGAACTCTGCAATTAAGAATTCCACAGTTTTGACTGGCAACAGAGGCTTAGCCATCCACTAAATAGCAGAAAATTCTCCTTGCACACTAATCTAAAAGACTAGTTGTTCTATCTACCGTTTTAGATGGAGAACTATTGTGTTTCTTACTCCATGAGTGGCTTTAAAAAATTCAACATAGATAATAAACTTCAAGTATGTGAGCTAATTCACAAATAGCCATTTGTAAACTGCTTCCTTTCCTTGGTTATCGTCAGTATTTTATACATTTTATTCTATCTAAAGCTGTTTGATTCTTGGAAATTATTTTTTAAGTAAAAGCACTGATAGATATTTTCCCTGATATTAGAAAATGCTTTGTGCTGTGTACAGATTACCAAGTATTAATACAAAGTTGGTCCTACTGGGACTCTGAGGCAGAAGATGGACTGGGTTTGAAATCAATGTGCCTAATGGTAATTCATTAACTGTTCTTCTCCAGGTACGGTGGTTACCTTATTGGAAAACACTAAGACCATGCCTTTTCCTCCAACACTCTTCAGAATTGTCCGTTTGGCTCGAATTGGCCGAATCCTGAGACTTGTTCGGGCAGCGCGAGGAATCAGGACTCTCCTCTTTGCTCTGATGATGTCCCTTCCCTCCCTATTCAACATTGGTCTTCTACTCTTTTTGGTTATGTTTATTTATGCCATTTTTGGTATGAACTGTCTTTCTAAAATAAGTCCAAAAGAAGAAATTGATAAGATACTCAACTTTAATACTTTCTCCAGCAGCATGCTATGTCTCTTCCAGATAACCACATCAGCCGGCTGGGATACTCTCCTTGATCCCATGCTGGGATCACACCCAGATAGACCTTACTTTCCTGGTCTCCCCATTGCTTACTTTGTGAGTTACATCATCATCTCTTTTCTCATTGTGGTCAACATGTATATTGCTGTGATTCTAGAGAACTTCAATGTAGCCACTGAAGAAAGTGAGGAGCCTTTGGGTGAAGATGACTTTGAAATATTCTATGAAGTCTGGGAGAAGTTTGACCCTGAAGCAACACAGTTTATCAGCTATTCTGTCCTTTCTGATTTTGCTGATGCCTTGCCTGAGCCTTTGCGAGTGGCAAAACCAAATAAGTACCAGTTTCTGGTAATGGATTTGCCTATGGTAAGCGGAGATCGCCTGCACTGCATGGATATTCTCTTTGCCTTCACCACCAGGGTGCTTGGTGATTCCAGTGGCCTGGATACTATGAAAGCAATGATGGAGGAGAAGTTCATGGAAGCCAATCCTTTCACGAAGTTATATGAACCCATAGTCACCACTACCAAGAGAAAGGCAGAGGAAAAGGGTGCTGCTGTTATTCAGAAGGCCTTTCGAAAGTACATGATGAAGACAGCCAGGTATGCTGTGGAAAACAGACCTCCTTCACCACCCCAGACACTCTGCAATGGAGACCTGTCTGGCTCTGAGGTGCCCAAGCGCAAGGTTCATTATGACTGAGCCCTTTATCTGTACCTCTGCCTCAGCCTTACAGCCCTCAGCCTCAGGGCTCCAGGGCCCATAGTTTGGTTGTGAGCAGCATGGAACTCACTGAACTCACATTTCTTTTCTCTGGCTGAAAGAAGTGAGGTTTCCCTATACA
Source organism: Tympanoctomys barrerae (assembly GCA_002564285.1). Taxonomy (NCBI): domain Eukaryota; kingdom Metazoa; phylum Chordata; class Mammalia; order Rodentia; family Octodontidae; genus Tympanoctomys; species Tympanoctomys barrerae. The sequence continues at coordinate 6,152 of NDGN011549299.1, read as the reverse complement.
CTTTAATCCTTGCAGACATTTATGATAAGGCTGCCATCTTAACCACCAGTACTATTTAATAAAGAAGGATACCTAAGACAAGGTTCCAGAGGACATGTTAGGGTTGAAATACACATCAAGTTATGTAAAAACAAAATAAAAGATACCAAATTGTATTAAAATTTAAATGGTGTTCCTGTATGTTTCTAGGTACAATAACCAATACCTCTGTGTAATGTTTTTCTGATGCAAATATATAGTTTGTTATATGTAGCTTTTTTGCATGCTGAGTGAAAATTCAAAATCTGCCAATAAAGGAACAGCTCAGCATTAAGTAATTTAGGTGTATCTCAAAACTAAAGGCATGTTCTTGACTTGTCAGAAGCTATAATCTGTTATGTAATAAATGAATGAATGAATAAATAAGACTTTCAGTTTACATGTCATTGAAACAGTACAGTAATTTGTTGTAATTTACAGTAATTTTCACAGTTTGGTGATATTGGAGGTTGAACCCAGAGTCTTTGCCCTGAGCTACATCTTCAGTCCCTTTCAAAGTTTTGAGACAGGGCTTTTGTTAAGTCATTAAGTGGCCAAACTGGACTCAAATTTCTATCCTTCTGCCTTGGTCCTGTAGAACACTCAGGTGACAAGTGTGTGCCATTACACCCTGCTAGCACACTAATATTTTCATCTTGTTTTGAGTGCAAAATAGTTTAATGTGGTTCTTTGTTTGGAATTAAAGACTGGTGTCAGCAGTCAGTCTGGTAAGTATTTTGAATTGACCATTCAGAGACCAAAAACCATCCTTTTTAGTATTTTGATTTCTATGATGTGAATAGTGCCATCATGTCTTGTCTCATGAGGTGACTGGATATGAAGCCAGGAGGAGCTGTGCATGCTCTGTTCTTGAGAGCAGGCCCACAAAGAACCCAACATCCTTTGTTTCTGGAACCAGTGAAGAACCTCCACTTGACTCTGGCTAAAACTTCAGCAATGGACACCTTGCATGGAGAGAGTGCCACTCAGAAGCATGCAGGCTATGAGCCTGGGGAGGCTACAACATAATGGCTAGCCAGGAACTTTAACCATTTTAAAGCCCTATACTCAGTTCTGGCTGAATGTCTGCATGAATTACAGCTCAGAGAATAACCCATGTCTATCATGAGGGCATAGCCAAGCACAGTCCAAGACTTTCATGAATATTAGAGAGACCCCTGGAGCATTAAACCAATAATTGGCTTTCTGAAAGTGCCTAGATTGTGATTTTATAGGTGTAGAGGAAGAGTTATTAGGAATAGCCCTAGAATTCTGTACTTCAGTAGGTGGGAAGAGCAGATGTGTGTACCAGCAGCCTGGGTTCTGAGCTTCAGCCTCCGACCAGCAACACAAATGCATGCACACTCCAAACCCTGTCATGAGCTGGAGATTATTTTGAAGGACTAACCACATCCAGGCCTTGATTTTGTGACTGTTCTAGGCAGCTTTGTGTTCTGGAACATTGATGTAAAAATAGTAATAACATCATTATCTAATATTTACCTAGTGGCTGTTATGCATTGGGTATACTGGCTGAGCATTTGTCCTAAGTAACTTCATTTGAAAATGTAGTGAGCTAGTAAATATAAGGTAGGCCTCTAAAAGTGAGGACAGTGAGGCACAAAGAGGTTGAGCAACTTGCACACACACATAGCTTTGCACCCTGCCTGGAATGAGGGCTTAGGCAGGATTGGGAAACCTTTGAGATGGACTACAGGGCTCTGTGCAGGACTGCAAGGGCCACTGGTTCTAAACTTAGAGCCCACGTTCTCCTTGGGGCATGGGAATGACTGGTGACTTTCTTAAGTGATTCTTCTGGTTGTGATCACTGAGAATTTTATACATCCTTACCAAGTTCTCTTGGAAAGATGACTGACACCGTCATTCTGATGTGAGCACCTCTTTAGTGCAGAGGGAAAAGGATCTGGAAGAATGTCATCTTGCCCACTCCAGCTAATACTCGGGCCAGGATGCGATCTGCTTGGTGCAGGAGCCCCAGCTGTCCTCATGTACATCTGTCCACCCTCACATGGTTTTATTTGGCCAAGACTGGATTCCCAGAGTCACACAGCTTCTGCTTGAGGTTAAACTTCACTTCCTTCACTAGATGGCAGCAAATATCCAAAGTGTTCTTTCCTAAGCACTGCATCACATTCTGTGAGCCTGGCACTTGGAGAGCTAAGGCAGGAAGCAGTGAATTATTTGAACCTTGGGTGATGCCAGAAAGCTCACCCTCCTCAGAGATCTCGCTTACTAGCCAAATTCCCAGCATACCCCAAGAGGCAGCGTTGTTGGTCTGAATTATGTTGCCTGTAGCTGCCCTGAATATCCATGATAAACAGCCCTAAAGGCCCATGAAGCCAGGCCCCTGTCCTGAATCCTCTTCTCCAGGTAACTAAACCCTTCTCAATTTGGTCAACAGTCATGTTCCTGAGGACCAATCCATTGCTGAGACAAAATACCTAACACCCAAAGTTAAAGAGATAAATGGTTTATTTAGCTCATAGTCTGTAGAGGTTTCAGTCCATAATCAGCTGGCTCCAAGGCAGGTGGCTTGGCAGAGGAGCATCACAGGAAAACCAGCTCAGTTTTGTAGAAGATAGCAAAAGTAAGCAAGCAAGGGACAAGACAAGTCTCTTTCTTTCCCTTATATTGTATCCAGGCTATGAGGATTAGAGTGGTGCCAAACCAATCATTGAACTGATTTTATAATCACCTGTCCTTAATCCAAGCACCTTAATCCTAACATTGCACCATGGATTATCATGCACTGTAGATTCAGCCACCTGATAAAGCCCCACGTATGACCACATAAGGCTTTGGGGGGACACCTAGGTACAACCATAACCTATGGCATGAGTCATGGTGGCTCACCAATGGCCCTTAACCTCAAGAGGAAATATGCTAATTATGAAGAGACTCAGACAAGTGTTCACATGATGGTAACATTATAACAAGTGCCACCAACCAGAGGCAGAACTCTGCTCTGGGGATGTGAATGGGGAAAGGTCCATAAGAGAGAGACATCTGAGATAAGCTTGATGGAGATACAGGAGTTTGACAAGTGGCTGTGGTTTTGAAGGGTTACTAAAATGGAAGAGTAGAAAGTGTAAGGAAGTTTGAGCTATGCAACTGACTGGACTAGCATAGGTAGTAGGCATCAGCAACCAGATCTTAGAAATGCACTGTCTGTGGACAGCCTCAAATACCAACAGGAAGTTACAAAGACTTAGAATCTATCGAGCACTTACTTTGTACTAGGTAGTCCTGCACCAGCATTAGCTCACTGAATCTTCTCAAAAACTGTGATGAGTAGAAATTATGTTTAGCCTACACTATGCAGGTGAAGAAGCTGAGACTTGAAAAGGACACTAAGGCCGCACAGCCAGTCTGTGGCCACCAGGATTCAGATGCAAGCGTGTGGCTCGAGACCTCAAGCCATCCACTGTGATAGCTCCCTGCCGCACAGAAGGAAGCAGCAGCACAGATTAAGCTGACGGGGGAGTGCAGGGTTGTCTGGTAGTGCTTGTGAATCTCTAGGCATCAATTTCTTCTCTTCCTGGGGAGACACTGACAGGTGTTTTAGTGGGAAGAAAAGATAACAGGACATGGCATGCAGGGTGGAAAGGTAAAGAAAGATATCATGTGGGCCTGGCAAAGAATCCCTGAGCCAGCAAGGACAAAGGGCAGCGCAGTGTGACCATATGATGCTTGTTCCACCTGACTAGCTATGAAAGTAGAGCCTGGGACACATTAGAATTTTTGATTAGGGGGCGGTGGAGATAGCAGCATAAGTGCCTGCCTGGCAAGCACAAGGTCCTGAGTTTGATTCCTAGTACCAAAATTACAAAATTACAAAAGTGCAAGTTACCAAGCTAATAAGTATATGTGTGAAGAGTAAGGTTTTGTTTGCTTCTGTTTGTGTGTTTGTTTGCATGGTTAAGGAGGAGAAAAATCCAAAAATTAAGTCAGTGTTCAGTCTTTTGAAGTTTAAGATGATAGGTTCCCTGGAAAATCTCTAGGCAGGCCTAGAAATTGAGGACAATGAGTGGACAGGCATCCTCATCACTAGAAGTGCATGAATTCCTAGAAGGATAGACCACAAGTCTCTAACCTATTCTTCAGGGGTGAGAACTTGCCTGTGAAGTGGCATGAGACAGGGGCAGGGTATAGGAAGGTAAATAAAGTAAGTATTACAGCACAGAATATGGGCACAGAGCAGGTTTCACAGGAGAAATTCACAGACCCCCCAAGATGAGATAGAGTGCAACATCTTTATCCCCACCCCAGTATGCAGTGTGCAGGAGCCATGCTGTGGCATGGCTGTTTCCAGAAAGAACCTTGCTTCTGTCTTTCTCTCCCTTTTCATAGTATAAATCTGAGAGCTTGTTTTACTTATAAGCAGAAGCTGGCTCAGGATCTGGCTGGGGCCAGGGAGTAGTCCAGCAGTGTCATCTGTGGGCACCTAATGCCCCTGAGGAAGTTGAAATACTGTACAGTTCCCCTGCTTGCAGAGCAGGAGCCATTAGTCCCAGAGAATTTGTTGCCTGGCAACTGAGATAGAACCTCCAGGGCCATTCAGTGGGTACTCCTTTCCCTCCATACACAAGGAATAATCCAAGAGACAGAAAACAAGAGCTAGAATTTACTGAGCACTTCTTCTGCACGAGGTAGTCCTTCACCAGCATCAGCTCACTGAATCTTTACAAAAACTTTGTTAGGTAAAAAAATATCTGTAACCTGCATTATGCAAGTAAGGAAACAGACTTGGAAAGGAAATCAGAGTCTTATTCAAGGCTGTGCAGCCAACCTGGCCACCAAGATTCAGGAGCAAGCATGTGGCTCAAGATGTCAAGCCATCCGCTGTGATATCTTCCTGCTCCACAGACCGAAGGGATGGTGCAGTTGAAGCTTGATGGAGAGTGTGGGATTGGTCTGGCGGTGCTTGAGACTCTCTAGACATCAGTTTCTTTTCTCTACACATAATAGCATTCCTTCAGAGTTCTTTTTACAGTATGGAAATCTGCACCGGGGAGATGCTGAGTCCCCTCTCAGATTTAATGTACACATTCTCTATCAATGTATTTGGCTCCTTTATATTTTGACATTAATTTTATCCCTTTGCTATTTTTTCCTTGTCTTTCTCCAACTCTGGTTGATCTGCTTCTCTAAAAGCAGATGCCCCAAAGGCAGTATGCTTCTATTAATGTAGATTCAAGTGGTTGGCCACAAAGCGGTGGTATAAGAGGCAGTTGTCCTGGGTATACAACTGTAACCTTCCTTCATCTCCATCAGTACCTATCCATTTGGGCCACTCTGAATGAGAACAGAGGTTAAATTTGAAAATTGTCCCTGCTGTGCCAACAAAGTGTCAAGTCCCCTTACTCCCTCTTCATACTATAGTGGTTCTTTCTATATTTAAAAATCACTTATTGAATCAAATCACACTAGTAAATCATATTCTATTTATTCATGAGCCCTGGCCAGATTTCCAAATAGCCTTTCTCATAAATCACTAGTTTAAAGTGTAATACTTCACACATATTTCTTTGGATCTAAATAGATGTCTCAAGAAGGTTCTGGATCACTCATCTTAGCAATAGAAGTGGAAAGGAAAGATGGCTACTAAGTCTTGAGAGGGCAGCAGAGCCTAAAGTGGTGGCCACCTCTCTAGGGAATAATGGTTTTGCACAAAAAATGTCACACCTGGAACTGGGCTTGACTGCTTCATTTTGGGGTAGGACTACAAAAGAGTATGGAAGATTTGAACAAAAACTACTGGTCAACTTGATCTATTTGCTATTTATACAATTCAATAAGAGTAAAATACACATCCTTTAAGGTACATACAGAATATTTCCCAAAGTGAGGCTAAGAAATTTTCAATAAATTTAAAATGTTCAAATCCTTAGCATACATTATTAGATTGTATCGAATTAGAAATTAACAACAGAAAGATGGTTGGGGGAAATCACTAAAAATGTAGAAATATAAAACAACTCCCACATTCTTTAACTCATTAGTTAAAAAGGAAATCAAAAACTACTTCGAACTAAAGAATAAAAACACAACATTGAAAATGTGTAGGTTACAGCTAAAGCAGTAGCCAGAGGGAAATGTATAGTATTAAAATG
>NDGN011549295.1:1830-19863 GCA_002564285.1 Tympanoctomys barrerae | reverse complement strand
GTAGAATAAGTGCTTACCTGGCAAGCACAAAGGTCTGAGTTCAAATCCCTGGTTCCGCAAAAATAAATAAATAATAAATAAAATCAATCTATGGTAACTTTTATTAAAATTGTGAAAGAATACCACTAAATATTTGAAAACTACAAACATTACTATGAATAGAAGAAATATATATATATATATATATATTTTTTTTTTCGGCAGAACCAGGATTTGAACTCAGGCCCTTTTGCTTGCCAAGGAAGTGCTTATTCTACTGAGCTATCTCCATGGCCCCAAACTATAAGATTAAAGAATAAAACCATAAGCTTAGAAGCTTAATCTTAGCTCCATAAGAAGAAAATATAAGATTTACACTAGCATTACTAAGACAATTTAATATTAGAAAACTTACCATTCTTCTTTAACAAATTAAAGGATGCTGTTACTATAAAGATCTAAGTAGATGATGAAAAAATCTGGATTATATTGGTGATAATCAGAAAAGTTATAGCAACACAATAATGCAAGAGCATGTCCTTAACTTGATGAAAAAAGTACTTGATAGATAGATAGATAGATAGATAGATAGATAGATACCTGAAATGGTACTTTCAGACAGTTCTGCTGCTGTGTTATATCCCTGGCAAGATGACTTACCTTTAATGGTAAAGTATTAACATTTGCAAAGTACAAAAAGATCTACTATCTGTTATAATTAGTGAGGCTGAGCAAGAAAATTTTGAATACCAGATTAATTTGAAAAAAATTATTTTTATATCATCTATAATGAGTCTGAAAAATAACAACAAAAGACAGTTTAAAAATGCTAACATATATAAAAATATTTAGAAATCAACTGAGCAAAAATACCAGAAAATATATAAGAAAGTGTTAGGGAAATGTTCCGGTTTGATGAACATAGAACAAAATTTGTATATCTAAAACTCATGTGATTATTTTATGAAAATACTTCATGTTGAATGTAAATAAAGTCTTATATAAGTAAAATTGCAAACAGAATTATAACAACATTTTGAAATATTGATTCATGAATCATTTAGTAGGTAAAGAACCACCAAGAAAGGGAGATAGAATAAGCAGTTTTTCTATTATTTTCAAGTTATATTAAAAGTCTGTAATGCTGAAGTGGGGCAAGCATTTTATACACCTAGGAAAGACATGAAAAAACAAAGTAGACTCATTTTGTAGAGGAAACTTTTACACACGACAAAGGAAGTATCAAAAACCAGTGGGAAAAAATCCAGCAAATGTTTGAAAACTAGTTGTCTACTAGATAGCAGAAGATGGAGCCCTACCTTCATGGAATGTTTAAATCAATTTCATATGAAAATATCTATCTATCTATCTATCTATCTATCTATCTATCTATCTATGTATTGGTCCAGGGTCCAGGGTGCTTCAAGTGGTGCCTGGAATTGAACCCTGGCCCCTGCACTTGCCCAAGCAGGTGCTTATTCTGCTGAGCTATCTCACTGGCCCTTCAACTTCATATTGAAAAATCCAATATGGTAAAAGTTCAATTTATAAAAGCTTCAGAAGAATATGTAGGAACATTTTTAATATGTTAAAAATTTCAAGAATTTAAACTAGATACACATATATAACCACAATAGTTTGAGAGAAAAGCTTCAAAGTTAAAAAAACTTTCAAACAAAATAAAGTAATAGGTGCCTATTACAAAAAAGCATTGACAGTAAGTGTCTGTAGCATAATTGTCCAGTGCACTACAGTGCACTACATATAATGCAGACTTGCAAGCTGAACAGAAACACAACAGTAGTACAATACAAAAATGAAAACATTTGGAGAGCTTCACAAAGACAAAAACCAAAAGTCAAACATAAAAGCATGCTGATCCTCATTACTTTTCAGAAAATGTCAATTGAAAGAATATGAATTTATATGACAGTCATCAGATAGAATTTTATACCGTGGCAATATCAAATGTTTGCATAGATGTGGTAAATGGCAGCTCTTAGTGGTATGAAATACATAAGTTGGTAAAACTATGTGAGAAAGTAAGTTGGTAGTATGTAGGAAAAGTAAATTTACACAGACTCTATTTCTAGATCCATATGACAGAAAAGAATGTGTAGGTGCATAAAAGTACATGGGAGACAATTCCTTTCACTATTGCTAATGAATCTAAAAAAGCTGTGCTTTAAGAAGTTCTCAATCACTATGAGAAATAGATATGTTTATTCTTCAAAATGCTTATTACTAGTTACAATGCATCAATTCAATATAATTTTGAGTAAAGAAAAAATTGACACAGCATATAAATTTTTAATTTTTAAAATATTTTATTTAAGAGGGGCCAGGGAGATGGCTTAGTAGAATAAACACTTCCCTGGCAAGCTCAAGGGCCTGAGTTCAATTCCTGATTCCACCAAAAATTAAATAAAAATTAAAAAATTATTTATGTATTTATATGTTTGTTTATATATTTATTCAGTTAGTTAGTTAGTTGGTACAGGGTCTCACTATACAGCTTGGGTTCTTAGTGATCCTCTGGTCTCAGCCTCCCCAGCACTAAAATTATAGGCATGTGCCACCATAACCAGTCTGGGTAGCCAGGAAGGCATGCCCTGGGTTCCAGGGTCTGGGCATGTGGTACTAGGGATTGAACTTGGGTTCTTGCACTTGCTAAACAGGCATTTAGAGCACCAAGCTTTTTTCCCAGCCCAATAATTTCTGAATATAAAAATTAATATGACTTATGGATAGATAAAATGATATACTGGATAATGAAGCAAGAATAGGAAAATGTTGCTGAAACATAGATGTTAGGAAAATATAAGTATTCATTGTAAAATTCTTTCAATTTTGATGTATGTTTGTAATTTTAGTAGTATTTATTTAAAAAGAAATCTTAGTGTAACCACACGTTGTAAATACATGCAAAATTGTTTTCGTGGAATAATGGATTCATATTACAATTATAAAGACATCTAGGGAAAGGGTACATGCTAACCAGGATAATGGTTATATCTGGGGAATGAGTAAAGGAATAAAATGTGAAGATTGTTTTATGAGTCATGTTTTCTTCCATTGAAAAACACAAACTGAGTGAAAGAAAAATCTGAAATTCAGCAAAACAATGGTATGTGTCAATATCAAGTTAGTTCTTTAAAGACGTATATATTATCCTTGTGTATACTTCAACTTGAATAAAATATTGGCTGATTTAAGTTATAAAGAACAAAAATCATGAACAATAGGTATATTATAAAAATTACCCTACACAGAATAATATTGACTAATGCAGTGAGCCACAAAGTACTTACATTTTTTAATGGTTCTTGCATAAGAATGCTAATTGAGAAACCATCTTACATGTTGTACACGGAAGCATGCCTGTGTGATAATGACCAAAGAACAAATGTGAAGATATTTGCAGATAAAGGATATGGATGAGGAAAAGCAAAAAGGGTTAAAAATGGTAAAGTTCTATTCAATTGAATTTGCAACACTATTGTCCTCAAAACAATTTTACTTTTGATAAATTTGGGTAATAGAACAGTTTCTCACATTTTAAAATTTTCATGATACATAATAAAAAAGAAATCATAAATCTGTAGCATATAAAAGAATGACCCTACTTTGCAAGTCAAAAGTAGAAAGATGAAAAAAAAAGGACTCTCCAGGATGCAGGAAAATTCCCTTACACATTTCAGAAGTCATTTTTATATTAGTGTGAGATATTAACTTAGAATATTAACTATTGATTACATTCATTTATTAGTTTATGAAGAAAACCCTAGTATGCTTTGTGGAAATAAGTTTATAGATCATATTTTCAGCTATCATAAAGTTTTAAGAGCTCCTTTATAAAAATGAATTTGGTACTGGGTCTCACTACACAGCTCTGACTCATAGTGATTCTCCTGTTTTCAGCTTCCCAAGGGTTGGAATGACAGGCTAGCTCAGCACTTCCAGGGCCAGGGTCTGGGAGGCATGTGGCGCTGGGGGATTTAACTCTGGACCCTGTGCATTCCTAAGCAGGCATTTAATTAATCCCCTGAGCTATCTCGCCCTCCCAGGGGTTCTTATTGTTTATTTGATACTATCATCTACTCAGACTGATGTTTCACGAACATTGTTCTACAAAATTTTCATTTTATATTTTGAAGCGAAGCTGAAATCAGAAGAAATACCTAAGAAACTTCAGAGCATTGCATTGGAAAGGATTGTTGAGTTGAGAAAGGGTCTTTAAGTTAGATTTCTGTTTCTGTGCGTTGTGGAAACTGAACTCAGACTTCACTCAACATAGTCCAAGTTTTACTGTCTGAACGTAGAGAAACTGTGTACACAAGTATGAGAAAAAAGAACCACTAAAGACTCAAGGCAACTTTTACCTATTTTCATTTATCTTCCACTCGATATCATTTTTCCTGCTGAAGAGCACATTGCCTAGCCATAGGAAAAAAATCTCTTCAAAAACCATCTATCAACTGGAAGTGGTTTCTGTTTTACACTCTAAATCCACCCTATACCCATCTCCTTAGAGAGAAACTACAATGAAAATGCAAAATCCTAATAACATATACATTCCCAACTCCTTCACATGGGTATTGTAAAGACTAATGAGTTATTGTCTGATCAGACCTTCGTGGCTTTCTGATGAAAAGCAGAATACACATAAGATTCTGAAGGCTTTATTGTGCTGTTGTTGTTGCTACAGAGGTTACACAGTGTCAGAGGCATTCCACTGGCCCAAGCATCACCTCCTCTCCTGCTCCTTGTATATGCGTGAAAAGGAAACTTATTGCCTTCTTCGATTGTTTGGTTATTTTAATCCCTTTTTATTCTGCTGACACTATAGGCAAATTCTGGATTATGTGCTTAGATGAAAAGCTAAACTCAGTATTTTGGAAAATCCCCTGACCTTCTTAACATTCCTGTTTCCCCTTACCTATTCCTGCAGAATACTTCCTTTGTGTTCCTGGCTTTCTGATTTGATAGTTTCTCTAACCTGATGCATTTGGTGAGGGAGGTCTGGAAAGTAATGTGAAGCCGCGAAGGAAGGTTTATTCTATCCTCACTCCTTACAAAACTGAGTCCTATTTGCCCACCTCTGATAAGGTAGATGAGTTCAAACACATCAGTGAAGGATACCTGCATAGGTCTTTGTTTATCAGCCAGTTGATTTCTCCAGCTCTTTTCTAACCCTGGGTTTGGGAGACTAGTTTGCATTTGCTGAACAGTGTATCAATTCCCTGTGGCCTACCTCTCTTGTTATGTACAGGCTGACTCTGTCTAAAACTCCTTATGGTGATTTTCCAGACAAGCTTATTTATGTTCCCTCACTAATTGAAAATCTCATATTTGAAGTTATTATTCTGATTGATGTCTGTCATTTTGATCAAGCAGTAGCTCACAGATGCTTTGTTAGAACAATTTTATAAGTGAGTTTATCACTATGTCTTTCTTGCCTGACCTTCTCAATGGCTGGTAGCACAAATATCTCAGCGGAGGCACTGAAAGAGAAGTTTGGAAAGCTTCCCACATTCATTTCATTGTGGTCTTCACTCTTCCAAACGACTCTATTTCAGGGATGTTGAGAATAAGGCAGGAGAATCCAAGCACACTCAGATAATAGGACAACAAACCAGAAATTGGATGATGACCACGACCTGAAATAGACTCTTTGTCTTCAAGCAGAGCCTACCCCTTCCTCCTCCTACAAAAATAACCTTGGAGAAGGAAGAAAGGTTTGTCAGATTGTCATCTGTGATATGTAAAATACAGAAACTTTATGATTTGTTTCAGTTATCAAGATGCCAAAAGGTAGAAACCCATTTAGGAAGGCAAGGTATGGGAAAATGAAGCCAAATCTTCAAACATTGAGTATTTGTTGCTTCCTATTACTTCTGAGAAAGAAAGACTTTCCAAAGTATGTTAGTGATGTTCTAACCAAAAAGATCTAGATATAAATAAATTTGGTTAACACTTCAGATCTCATTCCTGCTCTGAGGGCTAAAATACACACCCAAAATGTTAAGATCATTATATGAAGCAGTTTATTTTAATTTACTGTATTCAAAATTTTCAACTGCTCTTGAATTGATTTTTAAAAATAGATTCCAGGAAACTATTGCATTGTGTAAGGTTTTATGAACTTTGTACTCACTAGAAGGCCTCCTGTGATTAGGTGCTTTTGCATATACAGAAGAACCTTTGGTTAATTAATCCTGTGTCTATTCCATGAACTTTTCCATACAATGAATTCCTATTAAAACAATAGTATTGAGAATTGAGATTTGTTTGAATATTTTCCTTATAATCTGATGAAATAGGAAAGATTAATAGAAGAAATTATTATATTTGATTTAGATTAAATTATAGTGGGCCTTTGAGTTAGGACTGGCCTCACATATAAACAAGTTGGGATATGACACGGATTTGAGGTTTAACTTATAACCAAAGTCTGGAGTCACTACTAGCCACTTGTACAGTGGAAACAAAGACTGGCAGTGCCAAAAAGCATATACATGCATAAGTAAGCAGAAACCTGAAACCAAATGCAGCTGTTTGTGGACATAATTTTGGTCAGCGTTTTTTATAAATTCTACAATTACTACTATCAAAATGGCTCCACAAAAGCTAAAAAAAAGCCAATAAAGAAATAGAAGGTGAGGAAAGCAATCACAATAAAAAGAAAGAAGAAAATTGTGGTGAAATGTGACAATGGCATTTGTGTGACCCTTCTTGCTAATATATGTGAAGTGTCAAAAGCCATCATCTTGACAATTTTAGTGAGAATAGACTTGTGTGAGGGTGCTCGCATTGCTAAAGGTGTCATTCAGATTAGTAAGTAATAATCAACAGTGTTAGACGAGGTACAAGGGTAGATAGGCAAAAGACAGATGATGGTATATACTCTGAGGCTATTGTGAAAAAGCCATGGCTATAAATACAGATCTCATAAAGAATAGCTCATCAACAAGTGATAATGTTGAAACATCTTTTGCAAGACAGAGGAGATTTCACAATTCTAAAGCAAGACTGGTGTTCATAGCATAATCAGGAATGGTGAAACATCCAATGCTGATCAAAGGGCTCCTGAAATTTACATATACTACTTCAAAATGATGACATGGAGAAATGGTTTTTCATCACGTTTGCAACTGTGAGAAAACTGGCCTTTTCTAGAAGAAAATGCACAGGAGAACATGGATTATCCAGGAAGAGAAACAATACCCATTGCATGCCTATAAAGGGAAGGCTAACCTTATTCCTATATACCAACATAAGTGATGACTTCCAGATAAAACCTTTCTTGGTTTATTGTTCTGAGAGTCCTCAAGCGTTCAGAAAAGATAGTCATGAAAAGTAGGCTTCATGTGAAGATCCAACTTTAAAGCCTGCGTAAATAGGAGTGGTTTTTATTGAGTAGATCAGGAAGGTTTTCTGGGCCTGGCCAGACATCTCAGCGGACTAATGCACCTGCTTAGGCAGAGCACAGTGGCCAAGATTAGGTCCCCTGAATGCTGTGCTGGCCCTGTCCCTGGGCACACTGAGACGTGATTGAGACTGGCTGTGGTGGTGCATGCCTACAATCTTAGCACTTGGGAGGCTGAAAACAGGAGAATCATTATGAGTCTGATCTATGTAGTGAGACCCTGTAGACCATGCACTAAATACATAAAAAAAGAAGGAAGGCTTTCTGTCCTATTGTTAAGAAATACCTAGAGGACGAAGTCTCTCCTCAATGTAGACAATGCTCCTGACCACCCATAAAAAAATGAATTCCCATGGCTCTCAGTCAAGTTCTTACTACACGATAGAACTCCTGTACTGCAGCCTGTAGATTGGCATATTTTAGATAACTTCAAGAAGATATACACCAAGGAACTATTCTAGACCTTCTTGGATACAGATTTAACCCTTAAAGTGTTCCAATAGGAACATTACAACATCATTTCCTGTGTGGGGTTAATTGAGAGTTTCTAGGGTAATCTTTCTTTAAGGACATTGAGATCTCTCTGGAAGCATAGCCTAAAATTACATAGTAGAGAGAGTTTGAAGGCTGGGTAGAGGAGCCTGAACCTTCATCTGACCCTGTGGTTGATGACACTGTCACAATAGCGAAGTCCGTAGGTTTGCAAGTAGACAGTTGCGATGCTGAGGAACTGGTGGATGAACACTCAGAGGATATCTGTACTGAGGACCTTCAGCAACATCTCACTGGGCAAAAGGAGAAGAAAACTGACAGGGTTTCTTTTTTTTTCTGACAGGGTTTCTGAAGAGGAGAGAGATAATTACCAGAAAGTGCAGGAAAGCTCTTCTTCTGAAGTAAAGGATATCTTGGGGGAAAAAAATGGATAGCTACAAACATTTGTCGAGAAGACCCACCCAGAAAGAGAAAAGTGAATTGTTGCATTCACTTGCTTAATGAAAATGTCACATCATCTACAGAACAGTTAAAGACAGAAACAGACAATCTTAGACCAATTTTTAGTTCTGAAAAGGATGAGACCTAATGAGCCAGGTCCTTGAGTGCTGCAGACTCCCAAGGAGAGCAAGGGTTCATATACCCATATTCCTTGTGTTCTTATGGAGGGGATCCTCTTTCCAAACAGTAACCACCCTCCATTGTGTACTGGCTTCCTGAACGCTGAATATACTAACATAATGGTGAGTTCAGGGAAATTGTGTTTCCAGTAAATTAAGCACACTTTATAACTTTTTGGTGAATGCACGACCAAAATCATAGCCATCTCTAGTAAAGCAGATGTAATACACAATCTCTCTTTAATATGAAAATCTTAGTCAAGAGGTATTTTAGAGGGGGCTTTGGGTGGTTCAGATGGACTGTGCATATTTCCATTTTTTCTTATGGGAGAAATAGTCGTGGCTCACATCAATTTGAGTTAAAACCAGCCCTCTTGAATGAAATGAGTTCATAAATTATACATCCAGTGTGTGTGTGTGGAAATATATATATATATATATATATTTTTTTTTTTAATGTGTTTAGGACAGTGTCAATGGGGTCTATATAGTTCCACTATGTAGATCAGACTAGTAGTGACCCTCTTGTTTTCAACCTCTCAAGAGCTAGGATTAAAGGTATGCACCTCCACGCCCAGTCTCAATTGCCCTCTCAGAGCGCCCCGGGGGTGGGGCTGCCACAGCATGCCAGGGATCGAACCCCTGCCTCTGTGCTCTACCTAAGCAGGCACCTTAGTACACTGAGTTATCTGGCTGGCCCTGTGCAATATTTTCATTTCACTGTGGAGTGATCCTATGATTTTATAGCTGACTTGCTGTGAAGAAGTTACTCTAAGGCCTGGGGAGATGGCTAAGTAGAATAAGCGCTTCCCTTGCAAGTGCAAGGGCCGGAGTTCACTCCCTGGTTGTGCAAAAAAAAAAAAAAAAAAAGCAAAGAACCTCTGGTCTAGAAACGTGAGTCATTGGAAACATGCTTGGAAGGGTTGACCATTGCTTTCAGAGTTCCAGTCATTCTTTATTCTTTTATTCAATCATTCACTCATTTAAATATTTGCTAAGGTTCTTTTATCTGAGACTATTCTAAACATTAAGGATCATTTAGTGATACCAGACTGACAGAATCTTTACCTTCCCTGGTCTTCTATGCTGCCCTGTCCCCTCACGCCCCCTACATGCCAAAACAGCAATTGAGACTGGGCGTGGTGGCGCACACCTATAATCCCAGCTCTTGGGAGGCTGTAAACAGGAGGATCACTAGGAGTCCGATATAGTACTGAGACCCTGGACACCCTGAGGACCCTTCCCTAAAATTAAAAAAAAAAAAATCTTTACCCTAACTGAGCCAATACTCAATGTGCAAAAACTGACAGTAAGCAAGCAGGCAAAGAAACAAATAACTGAAGGCCCAACAAAGAGCACAGAGGATTAAAGTGCCTGCTTAAACAGATGCAGTGGCTGGGATTTGATCCCTGGCACACTGTGCCAGCCCCCACCCCTGGGGCCGCCTGCAATGGGGATTGAGACTGGGCATGGTGGCATGCGCCTGTAATCCCAGTGCTTGAAAGGCTGAAAACAGGAAGATCATTTGGAGTCTGATCTACACAGTGAGATCCTGTAGACACTGTAGACCCTTACTAAAAATACAAATACAAATAATAATAATAATAAGTAGAACTGCAGGTTATAATTAATAATATAGAAAATGAATAATAAACTATTTTAAATATAGAGAATGTGGACTGCGTAGAGTGATTCTGTGTTTTGCAGTCAGATTGGAGAAGTCCTCTCTAACAAGGAGACATTTGAGTAAACAGTAAAGAAAGAAAAAACAGCAATGGAGAGCAAAGGCTCAAGGGCACCAATTGCCTGAATAAGTTGGTAGAGTAGAATTGAGGAGACCCTCAGGGACAATGGAGGAAGAGAGATGATTCTGAAGACCAGTGTTAGAGGACGTCAGAGCAGCTGAAGGCCATGGGTTGTGTCCCAAGAAGGAGCCCTTCTTCCTGAAGTGATCTGGGTCGATGGAGAAGGTTAGCAGCACTGACTTTTCAGAGGGATGCATCTGGCTTATGTGTAGAGAATAGCGGATTCAGGGGTACAAGTTGGAAAAGCCTTGCTGTGGGGTGGATTCTCAGATTCCCTGTCATTGGCAATCTGTTAGCCATCCTCTGGGTCTAGCATACACCATGTACCCTCCTATTGCAGCTCCCTCAACCCTCTTCTACTTGGATTCGTTGTTTCCAATCCCACCCTCTCCAGCACTCCTGCTAGACCATCCCCTCTGCAAGGACAGGAAACATGATTTGTTTCTCTTCTTTTTTTCCGAGATGCACGTTGAGGGTTGGCCACAGGAATACCTAAAAAAAGTGTGGACAAATATCTTTACATTTTATCACAAGAGACAGGGGTAAAGCTTTCTATTTAAAGACAATTATGCTAATTATTTTATCTAAAATCTATCTATCTATCTATCTATCTATCTATCTATCTATCTATCTATCATCTATCTTTTTTTTCTTATTAAAGATCAAACAGAAGACCTTGAGCTTGCCAGCCAGGCACTTATGTCACTGAGCTATCTCCCCTGTCTGCTTCATATGAAGTGTACTCTCTCATCTGAGGCCATCCACAACTATTACCTGTGCTACTAAACTATTTTGCTAAGATGTCTGTAGTCTTTATATCAGTGATAATAATTTTCTTATTGTTGTTTTCCAGATTTTGTGGGTAAAGAAGGCACAAATATGCTTCACTCTATTTCTATTCCATAGTTGCTAAGCTAACAAATGATTAAGCAGCTTTTAGGAAAGAAGTTTTGGAAAGTGAACAATGCCCAATTACATGTTATTGATTTCGTTAGTTAATTAAGAATTGTTCCTATTTGTTTGGAATCAAACAGCAGTGCAGTATTTCACACTAACCAAAAGAATTTGCACTTAAATAGACAAGGGAACATTTCCTTAGATGGAAACCTAAATATTACACAAACTTTATTAATATAACTCTTTTGGGTTTTTAAAGAAGGAAATTAAGGAAGTAAAGGATATGAAGAAGGTAATATTTCATATATTTCGTACAACTTTAGGAAAATGACTCTAAAGCCAGTCAAATTGTATTGAATCTATTTAGTGTGCAGTTAATTTTAGAAAACTAATTCATTGAATTAAAAGATGCCTAATTAACTTGAAAATATTATTCCTGAGTGTGCCTGTATTTTTCCAGAAATGAATGGAATTTGAGTGAGAGAATTGATAAAGGGAGGCATGCTCTTACCCACTGTGGGTAAGCCCCAAGCAATTGGCTGCAAATATGGAAAAATAAAAAAGCAGATCCCTTCTCTCTCTCTTTTTTGAAGCTGAACATCCAGATCTCTTCAATTTCCCTTCATGGACTTTTAGACTAAGAATGAGCTCACAGCATCTCAGGTCTTCGGCCTGGGACCACAGTGATAACACTGACCACCTTGGATCGAGTGTTGGATCCCGTGCATTTTTGGTTTCTCTCCTTCTGTTCTCGTAGATTGCCTATTATGAGACCACTCAGCCTCCATAATTATGGGGGCCAATTCATCTAATACATCCATTCCTATATTTATATCCTGATTTTTCTATCTCTAGAAAGCTGAATGCACCTAGTAAAGAACACATACACTTCCATAATAAGAAAATAACTTGATCAAGAAGGGCTCAGGTACAGGCAAGATTAGAGGTTACAAGGAGTAGTTCATGTTCTAAAGACTGCAAACCATAATCACTGAAAAATACTGAAAAGTAAACTTCAAGTACATTCAAAAATGATGGGGATTTATTTATTAGAAATTGCTGAGATTTTATTGGAAGTTTTTGAAGAAAAGGATCTTAAAGATATTTAATACAGAATAGAAATATACCAATAATATTTGTGGATGCATTTAACTAGATTCCAAATCCATTGGTTGATTAATTCCTTTTTTTTTTATTTCCCAGGGTAGTAACCAGCTGAGCCTTTAAGCCAGTCAAGGGAAAGTATATTATTTCCATTCTTTTTTTAAACACTCTATAAAGAACTATCTTGTTCATAATAGCTTTGTTTACTGCATAGTACAGCATGTTCTAATTATCACCCTTGCCTCACTAACCACACGGCTTATGTTCCCACACTCATCAGTTATTTTTATGCCTCCTGCAGAAATGAAGAGAACATTAATAAGAATAATACTTGGAGGATAATATTTTTGGCAATTTTTTTTAAAATGTAGCTGATAGTGTAAGAAAGCAGTGCTTTTCAGTTAAATGACCCATCACCAACAGGAGAGAGCTTTCTGTTCTATTTTCATCTGTGTTTTGCTGTTGATCCCATATCTGATTCTTTTTCTTCTAACGATTTATATGATTATCATTTGATTTGGTGTTTTACATTTTCCTGTCACAAATTCACTTCCCTCTTTATTCTTGTTATCCTTTTAAATTCCATCTTTCTTACTCTTTCCATATTTTGCAGTTCTTCTATTTCCTTTTGCTTTATATTTTTCTCATTTTCTCCTTTGCAATTTTTACCTCATTTTTTTCTCTGCCTTTATGTTCCACTTGTAATAACTTTTCCAATGTATGCACAGAAAATGTCTTTTTTATACCTGTGACTGGAAAAAAATCTATCTATCTATCTATCTATCTATCTATCTATCTATCTATCTATTGATATGGGCATTAACTTATTTTCAGCACAAGAAATAGGACCATGGGGAATGTCAAATGGAATTTTAAAACATTTAAAATTTACTACATTAGCTGAGTAAGACTTAAGTAAAATTTGCATGGCATAGGGAGTAAATAAAAGAGCAAAAATAATGAAGTAATAGAAAGAGAAAATGGTCATAAAATTAATCTTTGAAAAATATTACATTGGTTCTGAAGCACACAATATTTTTCAATCTATAAAACATAGATTCAATGTGTCTTTTGCACATAATCTTTCTAAACATTTCAAAGTACATATGTGAACAAATAATTCTGGCAAGATCATGAGGTGACTGGTACAACTCTTATTAAGAATGGTGTTTATGTTCAATTCTCAATCCTGACCAGCAATGATAATAGTAATAACAATAATAGTAATAATAACAACTGAGCTTGATTTTACCATTCAAATAAATGTTTTCCATGATAGAACCCTTAAATGAGACAGAAAAGAAGAAAAAAAGTAAAATAAATAAGAGGAGAATATTACTAATTAAAAGAGAAATAAATGGCAAAGCGAGACTCATAGTTGGTGGATACATGCATTTTCAGCGATGACTCAGGAACATATTTTGGTGGATTACATCAACTCTTCTCAGTAGTTGAATCTAATCATCCCTGTGAATTGATTGGAGTTTGAAAAAAATAGTAACTAGGGTTTCTTTCCCATGCTTATTATAAGCCCCTTGAAATGTTTCACTTTAGATAAAATCATGCAGATTTAAATAGGAAAAAAAAAAACTTTCTATGGTGTAGAAGTCTAACAGTGAGTACTTCTGTTCTCTGAATTCACTACCACATTGAGCACTGGCTCCTGACTGTCAAATCTAACATTTGTTTACTGTTTTTATGTGTTTTTCCCAGACAAACAAGTATTTACCAAAAGTATTCTAATGGGCAATTATATACAGACAAAAGAAACAAACAGCGTTTTTTTACCTTCAAGGATCTCTGGCCAAGGACAGCTACCCCTATAACCCCTGTCATGCTCGCTGTGCTGTGTTGGAAAACAGATGGGCTATAGATGGTTGATCCCTAAAGGCCCAGTCTTTGAAGAGATCTCCTGGGCAGTTAATGGGCACATGTAGGGTCCTCCTAACTACATGTGGACACTAGGCAGTTAGCTGATGTGGACTCACAGCTAACCAAGTTCCTTTGAACTTGGTTTAACTTTCTGTGTTTTCTTAGACAAGACAGAAATATTGTGAGGCCCTAGTGGTAAAGATCAGAGGAAAACGGATGAAGGAGAAATGTTCTGGAAGCCCTGGCACCAGGCCCTTTACTGACTTGGCTTCTGGCCAACAACATCTGTATCCATAATACCGATGGCAGAAGAAGAAGCTTCAGGCACCGTTTTCCAAAAGCACACTCCCCACATGACAAACTAAGTCCATACTAATGTCTAAGGGGAAAATGGAGATTAACACCATCTGCTATCTTTGCCTGGCCAGGGCTTTCCATGGGAGCAGTGAACCACCAGAATGGAGAAGGATTTCTGTTTGAGTCATTGAGTGAGGTCGGGTTCTGAGACTCTACAGGTCTCAGAAGGGACTGTAGAATAGACCTAATACCAATCTTATAATTATGGCCAAAACAGAGTTGGAAAGCCTAAGATGTTTTATAGCAGCTCAATGTTTCCCTAAATAAGGACCTAAGCCTAGTGCGATAAAGGAGACAAGTAGGACAAGTAGGATAGGACAGAGGTGTGAGGTGTGAAGAAAGGAGAAGTCCCTCCTTCTCAGCAGCTGGATAGAGGACACTGGCTCTTGGGCCTTCACCTAGTAGTGTAATACCAAGTTCCAAGGATTTAAGTGAACATAATTTCAGGGAAGACCACTGAACATTGCTTACTTCTTTTCAAACAATGCTGAATCCTGGATTTGAGGGTAAGCATGTCAATCGATGACAAATCAAGGAGAAAGAGCTGCCCAAGGCCCACCATTTCGTGATGGAATAAAAGGGACAGGCTGCTGTAGCAAAAACTTCTCCACTCAGCTTGAAACCAGAGTTTCTCCCAGATCACAAGCTATTTTCCCTGCCCTTTTCCAAATTAAGACGCGTGAAGGAGAAGCTTGTTGTTGCCATGGTTACACAAAAGCTAGTGCATCAATGCAATCACACTCCTTTTGAAAACATCCTCAACTGTGACCCATTGGACTGGTTTGCTGAGGAATCTGCAGCACCTTAAAGACATTTATGGAGAAAAAAGTATGCTGTGTGTTGATGCTGTTGATGAAGCTTTGATTGGCTCTGCTTTGTTTTGGTGAAGAAAATAATTTTGGCTTTTGAAAAATTAGAAGATTTCTCATGTAACAGAATCTGAGCATCTGCCCTAAAAAGATTAGCACATGTGTCTTTACTAGTGGATATGCTGAAAGGAAGTAGGTATCACCTAAACAAAATCTATTTGCTCCTGCTCATCTCTGATAGTTAAGACCATTACTGATATCCTAACTTTATTACCACTTAAAAATACTTCCGGATCTGTGATCTACCACTCCTCTGGAATCGTAGGACAATCAATTCTCCTTGCTAAAACATCAAAGGACAATTCATTTTTGTTTCTTAAATTAAATAAAATTTATTCAGAAGCTATGTATGATTTCTTTTCAAAGTGAAATATATTTAACATTTGTAATTTGGTATATGTTATAAAAATATGCAGAATAACCTTCAGCTTACTCCATCCATAGGTGAAAATTGTTATCTATAAAATAATTATTTCCGTCTCCTCTGTTAAATAGGATTCAGTTGCTTTAGGTTTTCCCCCTTTCTCAGGCTCTGTTGTCAGCTTTTACTATCAGTAATGATTAAACATAAGCAAGCATTGTGATTTATCAAGGAGTGATAGACTCTTTGTGGATGTAAACCTTTCTTAGTCTCAAGGTCGGATCAAGAAGGAGGAAGCTGGAACAACTTTATGTACCCAGAGATATATGCAGCTGAGTGCATACAAATTCCTCTCTTAAATCATTACTGAAAAAAAATATATATATGCTTCTCCGCAGTTAATTTGTAAAATATGTAGGCATGGAGGCTTGTAAAAAATTATTATTATTAGGCATAAAA
The DNA here is from genome assembly GCA_002564285.1 of Tympanoctomys barrerae. Classification (NCBI taxonomy): domain Eukaryota; kingdom Metazoa; phylum Chordata; class Mammalia; order Rodentia; family Octodontidae; genus Tympanoctomys; species Tympanoctomys barrerae. The sequence continues at coordinate 3,619 of NDGN011549295.1, read as the reverse complement.
ATACTTGTATTCTACCTTGGAATTTCAAACAAAAGAACTCAGGCACTAAATACTTAGCAGAGAAATTTGGCTTCCTAGCTGAGGCTCACTGGACAGACACAGAAAATATGGCAAAATTGCCACCATATTATATATTACCTCCAATGTGACCATCAAAATCATAAGGACCAGTGAGACACTGGAATCTACTGTCTTCCGAAGTTGATGAAACAGAAGACAGCTCATCTCGAAATACTGAAAATGCAAACTTCTCTTTGAATCTGAATGTAATATGCCAATCAATTTAAAATCCTTGCACTAGACTCTGTTACTTTTCTACATCTCAAAATTCTAATTCAAGAGCTAATTTAATAAGCTAAAGAACTACTAATTTCTCAAGACTTGACATTCTATAGGAATTCTTTATCTTTATGACTCAATTGAACCACCTAATTCTTTTTGTTTTGTTTTGTTTTGTTTGTTTTTACAGCCCTATGAACCCAGGGCTTCCAAGTGCTAGGGAAACCCTGTACCACTGAGGAGCAATATCAGTCCTTTCATTTTATTATTTTACTCCATTTATTTATTTATTTTCTGTGTCATCCATGCTGGGCTCCTACTTGATCTTCCTGCCTCCTTTAGGCATGCTTTACCATGACTGACGTAATTCATCTCTTATTTTCCTTTTCAACCTCTTCTTTTTCCATCTTCTCCTGATTCTTGCATACTCCCTTTGGACTAAAGTCCTCTTTTTGCTCTTGCAAACTTAGTGATTCAAGACAATAGGAATTTATTTTCATGTACTCCTGGAAGCTGAATATCTGAAATTCATTACAGTGAACTAAACTCAGGGACTCAGAAGGGCTGATTCTGCTGGAAAGCAAAGGGGAGAAGCTACACCTTACATTGTCCCATTTCCAGAAGACAGAACTCTTGGTTGACCCTCTCCAAGTTTTGGCCTCATCACCTTTCTTCTATAGTCAGATCCTCCTCCCTCTACTCCTTTATAAAGATATTCTCTATTATATTTATTGCTTACTGGAAACACCTAGAATAATCTGCTCTTTTCATGAGGTTGACTTTATTAAATATGTCAAACCTTGGGCTGGCCAGATAGCTCAGCAGATTAAAATACCTGCACGTCGGTGTGGGGGACAGTGGTTCGATCCCTGGGCCTGCCAGTCCGGCCCCGTCCCAAGGACACACTGAGAGGGCAACTGAGACTAGGCATGGTGGCGCACACCTGTATTTCTAGACTTGCGAGGCTGTAAACAAGAGAATCTCTGTGAGTCCAATCTAGTAGTGAGACCAGGAACACCCTGTAGATCCTTCCCTACCACAGAAGACATCATTTGCTAGCAGGAAGTATTCAGATATGGTTATCTCTAGGGGTCATTATTCAGTCTAGGATTCTCTTCTTTCTCTGATTTGTTTTTCTTTTTTGGCACTTTTCTCTCCATATTGCTTCCTTTATTCATAGGTCTTCTAGTCTTTTCGATTCTCTACTTGAAAACTTTGGTTTAATATCCTATCTTGACTTGCCAAGTAGCTGTTGTATAGTTGAGTTTAGACAGCATGTTCAAGGCAAAAGGCTTGAAATTTAGCTCAAACCATCTTTTCTTTCCTTCACAGAGATAGCTTAGTTCCCATCATTCTCCTTACTACATGATTTTCACTTAAGAATATTGACCCAGAATCTTTCCTGTACCATAACTTCTCTTAGTTATCCTTTAGAAAAATCTTCCCTAGGGGCTGGGGAGATGGATCAGTGGAATAAGCGCTTCCCTGGCAAGTGCAAGGGCCTGAGTTC
>NDGN011549293.1:0-12128 GCA_002564285.1 Tympanoctomys barrerae | reverse complement strand
CTCAGTGGAATAAGCGCTTCCCTGGCAAGCGCAAGGGCCTGAGTTCAATCCCTGGTTCCACCCCTCCAAAAAAAAATTAATTCTAGTGTCGTGTGTGTGTGTGTGTGTGTGTTTGTGTATGTGCATGTGTGTGTGTATAGGCAAATTGTTGCTTGTATTAATTTGCAAAGGTTAAATTCACTTTTCCCAACTCTCTATTACTTGCTCCAGCTAACCTGTGAACCCGACAGCTTATTATTGGCAGAGAGCTGCGTGCATGGAGTTCACTTTGCTTCTCCAACATAAATAAAAGAGACAGGAACAGCGAGCATAAAAATCACTGTTGGACTCAAATGCAGTGTTTACTAAAGCAGCTGCCTTTGGATTTTAGGGTCAGCAGAGTGTGTGTGTGTGTGTGTGCGTGTGCGTGCACATGTGTGTATGTGTAGACATGTGTGCCCATACATCGATGTAAGATCCAGCAGTTGCTAAAAAGAACTTTCTTCAGCTTCTATATTGACACAGATTCTGAATTCAAAGCATGTTTCGAAGCAATAAGGGCACAAGGGGTCGGTTAAGCAACCACTAAACCACTCACACAATATGGCAAAACATATTTTATGCCTGTGGTCCCTTTACTTGTTTCCTTAACAGATAATTGCCAATTACTGACAGTGTAGTGGCCTGACTTAGGAAATTACGTTCATTGCATTTCCTTTGTGTTTTATATGTACGTTAAAGGTAGTCAACGTGGAGTTCAGCAGCTCTATAAAGGGTCGCCTAAGGAAAAGCAGTTGTACACTTAACATCTGGGAAAAGCAGCTCCTATGAGGAAGCTTACATGAGAATAAAGTTCTTTTCCAGAAGATTTTGTTTTCCTTCCAGCTCCAAGCTTTGTTTTCCTAGGAATTGTGTAGAAATGATTGAATTAATAAGTAGTTCAGGCTTTGACAGAATCAATATTGGGTGAGATGCACTTGCATACATGGATGTGGCTACTTCGTGGAAAGCAGGGCTGATTTATCAAGAAAGCACATGGAGAAAAGACTTAGGGCAGACCTGCCATTGCCGGCCAGAGGCAGAAAGAAGCCTGGCTTTCTAGACTTCGTTGTCCTCTACACAAGTTGAAACAACAGGCTGATTCATAGCTTCCTTGCTTAGCTTCCAAATTGCTTTGCAACAAAAGCAGGTTTAATCCTTTCCCTGAACTATAACAGGATCTCACACAATCAAATATTTGTAAAGGGAACATTGCAAATATGACGCCTCAGTTCTGGACACTCACAAATTCAGCTATTTCCCAAACCACCACTAGAATCTCAGTTAAATCAGAAGTCAGACCAAACCTGACTACCTCCTTTCATCTATAGATAAAGTTTTATTGCAACCCAGCCATGCTCACTTATTTGCCTGTGGCTTATGGCTATCCTTACACCATAATGTAGGAGTTGAGCAGTTGACATAGAGACTATTTTGTCAGCAAAGCCCACAGTATTTACAGTCTGGCTCATTTCAGAAAGTGTGTTCATTCTTGATTTAAATATACTTTTTGTTATAGCAAACCCTATTCATTTCTTTGAAAATGAAGTAGTTTTCATATACACACCACCAGCCTCTCCTACCCCATGTGTTACCCATCAAAGCAAACTGGCAGTATGCATGGAGAGTCTGAATCCGGTCTACGACAAGAAATCTCTCCTATAAAAGTCCCCTAACATAAAGATTGTTGTACCCAGATGTTCATTATTTGCAATTATTTATACTTCTGGATATCTGAAAACATTCAAAATATTCTCAGAAGCCTGAATAAAAATTATTACTTTGAAAAGAAAATGTGATTTACTATTATTTACAAACTATTTATAAGCTTAAAATATTGCTTAAAATATAATTTTAAGAGATAAGGGTAGGGAAAAAAGCTGCTTATGAGGATAATCTCATTTTTTAAAAAATACATGTTTATTTCTCAAATACAAAGAAAATAAGTAGACTAAGACCCTATATATAAAAATACAAATAGTTGTTATCTTGGAGTGGTGCAACTATGGCTGATTTATTTTCTTATAGTTTTTAAATATTTATGTAAAGGAAAAATATGCTGCACAGTCCATCTCACGTAGGCCATCTCAGGATGTGCGCACGTCTTCCACAGGTGCTTACTGGGAACAAAGTAAGAGACATCCCAAAGCACAGAGAAAATGTTTTTTAGAACTTTTAAAATGACAATGACTTTTACAAATGTTTTAGAAATGATTCTGTGGAATACAAATGCGGTATGATCAAAAATACACTGAGCGCTTAAATTCAAAACTTTCATACAATAAAACACAGTGCAATTAATCTCCCTCAAAATATTCCCCCCTCACTTTGCATACACTTCTCCGGGCATTCTGGTCACTTTCTGGAATAGCTGCTTCAGAAAGCGGCAAAGAGGTCAGGATGTGCCTGTGGGAAAGTGGGGGGTGGAGTGTTAGGGGGGGATTAAAGACAATAAATATTCACTTATTTTTTAATCACTTCTTGCGTTTCAGATTTCATTTGAAATGAAATAAACCTAAATAATCATCATTGGTCTTAGATAACAATGCAATTTTAGAATGCATTTCTGGTAACATGTATTTTCACTTGATCTTAGCCAAAATTCTGAGAAGCTGGTAACATACATTTTCTTGAGCATTTTTCATGTGTAAAAAAGAAAAATGTCCTTATTGAATATAAAAAAAAATGTTCTACATCAAGCTCTTTTCTGTTATTCTGTGTTTAATCTGTTTCCAAAGAGGCCACTTCTGCCTATGGGTTGGAGATGGTGGACCTGCAGTACTTGGGCTTCTAGTTTCTCCTCAGGCCCACAGCAGACACCACAATCTGTTAGGCAACTGCTTTTCAAGGCATTTTCTCCAGCATGCTACAGATGACCACTACTAATCAATGAGTCTTTCTTGGCGTGGTTCCGTAACATGTTTGCAAGTCAATTCTGGTCTACTCCTTCCCTTAAGACTGAAACTGCCTTATCAGCACTGAACTTGATCATCTTGATTTGGAAGCAAAAGAATGTTCTGTGTACATTTCTTTCAAATCCAAAAGAGTCAAGGGACTTGTACACATGGTCCACGTTTCTTCACAGGCATTCGCTCTCTTGTCCGAGGATGCCTCAACTAAGACCTGAGCAAGACTATTTTCTCAACTGGCCCTATGCCCAACTGCTGAACCTCTTAGTCCAAAATTTCTTGTATTTCCTTCTAGAATCTGATACCATGATCCTTGTCCCTCTTTTTGAAGTTCTCACCACAAGGGCTGGCAAGATAGCTCAGCAGACTAAGCACCTGCTTAGGCATGCAGAGGGGCCAGGGTTTGATTCCCCCCCCCACCCCGGTCACACTGAGCCAGCCACCAAGTACAGGCATGGTGATGCACACCTGTAATCCCAGAGCTGGAGAGGCTGGAAACAGGAGGATTGCTATGATTCTGAGCTGTGCAGTGAGACCTTGTATCCAATATATTAAGATAGGAAGGAAAGAAGGAAGGAAGGATGGAAGGAAGGAAGGAAGGAAGGAAAGAAGGAGGGAAGGAAGAAGAGCTCACCACAGACACTCTTCTAACTCTGGCACCTCTTCAATTCTTCCTTGACACCCAGGAACTTGGTATTTTCCATCTGGTTTCTCCTCTGTCTTTGCACCCCATTCTAAAACGTGCCATCAATTTCTACAATGTCAGCCCCAAGTCTGTAACTCAGCGCAGGCAGCTATGTGTAGTTGCCACTGCTCAAGAAACACCACAAAATGTCTGAAATACAACCCACTGTCTTGCTTTATTATTCATGTAATACCTAATACTTGTTATACCAGACCTGAAAATGCCCATGTCCACTTAATATCCAACACCCTGTCTCTGTCTCTGCTCAAATGCTATTATTGGTCAAGTTCTTCTATGTCTCCTGAGTTTATGTCTTTCCTTCTGTTTCTACTGCTGATGGTCACCTTTAGGAAATGACTACAGTCATTAATGAGGGATGGTGATGGAATGGGAAAATATTCTACTCATTTAGTTACTAATATTTAGTGAATACATATTAGTTTTGGACCTTAAAAGAAAAGATTTCCTAGTTTCTTTTTATCATTTCTGTAGAATTTTTGCCTCTCACAGTGTCAGTAAAACGACAGCCAAGGCAATAAACCAGTGCCAAAAGGCAGCAGTGGAGTATGGGGTCCCTAGTAAGATATGAGTGCTGGCACCAAGAACACAGGGCTTATAGTGGACTGGGGAAGAGAAGGGTTGCCTGTGCGTAGGCAAGGAGGACAAGATCTGAAGCGAGGATCCGCAGGGAGCATAGGCTGTACAGAAAAGCTGGTCACGAATTCAAGGTTAAGCGGTAGAATGAATTTAGGAAGCACATGGCTTGCCTGGGGGCTGCAGCTCCAGCAGAGGGCTGAGGAGAGTGCACCAACAGCCAGGGAGAGACTGGCAGTTCAGCCAACAATTGCCTCAGCCAGGTGTTTTTCATATACATCTTGTTTAGAATGAGATCCAGATCCCAAGGGAGCCCACCATGACACTGCAGGTAGAGATAATGAGGATGAGAAAGCTGGAAGGGGCTAGAGGGGCACCGAGGACTGGTGCTGAGGTAGCAGAGAGGAAGCAGACACGCTCTTCCTCTCTCGTCACTGCCTTTCTAGGATAGAACTATCAGAAAGGCAGGGAATGATGTGTTTTGTTCACAGACCCATCATTAAAACAGCAATTAGCACATTCTAGGTAGACAACAAGTGCTCACCGAGTGAATGAACAAACGAACGAATGAATGAATGAATGGGATGGAAGGCAGCATTTAGAGTTTTCCGATGAAGAGTTTTGGTATCTTGAGAAACAAGATTTGGGGAAATGCCTGAATCTCTTCCAACTTCCAAGTCTGGGAGTTCTGAATTTATGACCACGTGTATTTTTTTCTAAGTGTATGTTATGATGAATGTTTAACTCTGAACTATGTTCACCATCAATCTCAGGGCTTGTATAATATTCGGTATATAAACAAAGCCTTAAAGCAACATTGATAAGAAACATGAAGATTTTAAACCTCAAGGTTAGGCTCAGGAAGGATGTAATAACAAAAATAATGTGGGCTGACAGTTCAAATTCTTTTGTCCTGGTGTTTAGAAATACGAGGCATTTTCCAATTAATGCTGGGAATTAGCTAAATAACTTTAGATGTTATCCCACCGTTGATCGTTTGCTTTAATGACAATATGGCTCAAGAGGACTACATAGAAGAAAAAAGTATGATTATTATGTTCGTTTGTGGCAGGTCCTGTTTACATTTGCATCTTGCAGGACTTGGCGTTTATGCTTTTTCAACCATTTCCATCTGTACCAGAATCATTAATTGGAATCTTCAACCTTGATTGGTAACACAATCTGTTTAAATGGCTCAGAAGTGCCTAGCCAGATGTGTGAAGGCTGCACGTAGGACACCAAGTGGCAAACACATCCCTGTCCTTGCTCAGCCTTTGGTAAGGCCCTTTGTCTGCAGAGATTTTTGGCTATTTCATTGTAAAGTGGGCCTGGTACACATAAACAATTTCCCTAGGATGTTGAATTAAGCAGTGGTTATAGAGAGCTTTGAAATGATGATGTGCTATCAATGCTAAGACAAATTATGAAATTGCACCTTTGCAAAAAATACTATTGTGGGAATAAATGAATCTGAACATTGTATTTACAGTGTGATTTGCCTCTGAAACAGAATATTCATAATGGGCCTCAGCAGGCGACGACAAAGTGCCATCTTATCTCCTGTTGATAGACCACAATTTCAGAAAATTATTTTTACAACAGAGTCTGAATACGCTCCTTAATTTGAGGCTGTTTTACAAATAGATACATGGCTTATTACATAGTGCTCGCTGCCTTGGAGACAGAAAGAGTGAGGTAGAATTCATTAACAAAATCCTTGTTGTCATTCCTTTGTATTTTTTCCAATGTAATTTCTATAGTTTACAATCTAATTTTAATGTTTTGTTGAACAAAAAGATAAGGTAAAAGCTAGTTTTGCATTTGCAATCAAACCCAAGTTTAGGTTAATACTTGAGTTATCGAAAGCATATTGTATTAAATTACACCTCAAACTTGCCTTGCAGCACCTCTCCTTTCAAGCCCCTCATTTCCAGCAACTGCAGATGTCACACAGGATTCCACACAGTAGAACAGCAAGTGAGAGCCACATTCTCCTTCTAAATAACCAGCTAGGTACATGAGGCGTCTGTTTTCACTGAGAGACTAGACGATTCCTTGGAATGAACTGGGTCAAAACCAAGTCTAAAATGTATAATACAATTAAGGGGCCGGAACCTGACATAAAATATACTGAGGAAGAAGACTAGGAAGGTGGGCCATGAATGGAGAGAGGCTGTCCAAAGGGAGCTAAGCTGTAGCTAGATAGCAATAAGAGGTTCTGAGATTAATAGTGCAATGTATAGTACAAAAAGCCACAACAAAGGATTCTGGGTGGATTTATTGTAATGAAATGATAAATAAGGAGATGGAAATGTTCATCATGATTTGAATATTACACAATGTATACATGTATCAAGATATTACACTGGACCCCATTAGCATGTACAATTTCTATGCTTTTATGTATCAGTTAAAAAATAGGGGCATTTAAAAAAAAAAAAAGAAGAGAAAATAATACAAATGGAAAAGGGGCAGGGATTGAAAAGGCAGGAATCAAGTAGCAGCTTGGATCCAGGGAGGAAGAATGCAAAAACTGGTCTTTGTGTGTGCATGTGTGCATGCATGAGTGTGTGTGTGTGTGGGGGGTAAGGCAGGTTGTGAAAAATCAGAGAAGATCCAGAGATCAGGCCCAGCTTAAATCACCATCAAGACATTTCTGGAACATGCTACACAGCAGCTGGCTTCTCCTGGAGAAGCACAGCCATCTTCTTTCTACTAAAGTTCCAAAGGCCTGGAGCCCCTTCCTCTTGTTTCACAGGCGAGGAAACAGCTAATGAGGCTGAGTGAGTGCTAGAAGAGTCAAGACGAGAACGCATGAGCATCACCCCTGAAGGCTACACTGCTAACTTGCTCAAAAGACCATGAACATGGCTGGCGCAAAGGGGAACCAGTGGAGGGCTGGGCAGGATGCACATCTACGCTAATCTTCCATCACGGAAACCCAAGTTCAGTATCTTAGTCATTCCACTCTGGGGCCGCCAAATGTGCGGGGTGCTGGAAGGAGATAGAGCACAGAGATGCCTGGAAATATCTCAGATAAATAAGTGAGAGAAAGAGAGAAAAGCAGCAACTGACAAGAAAGATAAAAGCTTGTGTGGTGGCTGAAGGTACTTGCTCTTATGGGTCTAGTCATACAACTGCCCATGCTTTGCCTGTCCTGCTGGGCTGATGCTGTGCCACAGGACCTTAAGAACTGGTTATAAAACACTGTCACAGTTGCAGACCTGTGAGCAGGAGGGGTGAATGAACCTGTCATCGTCTTCTTTGCAGAAGACTCCCTATAGTCACCCTTGGGCTAGTTGAGTAGCTTCTCCAGGACGGTACTTTTTCCCAGGACCCTGCTTGGTATTTCTCAAATGGGATGAATGGACATATGTGTACCATTCTGTAGAGCTCATGGCTTGGGATACCTTCTCGAAGGGAGAAGTTCACTGTGTGCATCAACCGTGGCAGGCCCGCTGTGAAGTTCACATGTGCATACGCCAGAGCTGCCAGCTGGAACGGAAGAAGGCTCTCAGCGATTTGTGTTAAATTTATGTAAAGGTGGTTTGGATGTGAGCCCAGATATGAATACACAATAGACAAAGTTTACAGAATTGTGACACCGAGTCCCAAGAGCTGCAGGGATGTCAGAAAGCCCTCAGCAATGAGCGCATGTGCCTACAATGTTAACACACTCTGCCTCCCACTCCAAAACAAATTATGGAGATAACTGCAAGACAAAAGGAAAAGCTTTCAGCTGCGCACTACTGCTGCATATTTTGGGAGATTAAGCTAAAGTTACTCATATGAAGGGACTCAGGCTTTTAAAAATAGAGCTTTTTTAGAGGAAAAATGTAAATCTGACTCTACTACTCAGGAAAATGAGGATAGTGCCATGTAAATAAGAAGTATAAGTATGCATATTTATAGTCTGAGAAAAATAAAGCTTAGTCCAAAGAGATCTGACTTGATATTCATAGTGGATGAACAAACTGGAGAAGGCTGAGTGGTTGTCAACAAACTGGTTCAATTCAGCAGACACTAACTGAGCAAATACTACAGAAAGCATTATGCTAGGCTCTGTGAGCATGGAAAATGAAATGCCTGTTTCTTTGGACACAATGTCCATGTTTAGGGTGAATGTTAGAAGAATGTGAATGATTGTGACAGAATACACAATGTCGTAAGACACATGCATATCACATCAACTTGATTTCAGATTACAGAGCATACTTAGTTGGATGGTGGTCATGATGATGGCTTTATGAAGAGAGTATCATGTCAGATGAAGCTAACATGCTGTGCAGCATTCCAGCAGGGAAGCAGCTGTGTATGTAGAGTGGATCCTTTACACACCCTGGAAAGAAACACCCTGAACATAGCTTGGGACTGGGGAAAGCAGAGGTGAGTTTGCTGGTTGCCAAGGTGACTAGTTTGATATAGCGCCTCCACAAGAAATATTGGGTGGCAGGTGGGAGCTGTGCTGGGGAGGTTGAGAGGCAGTAGGCAAAAGCCATGAGACAACAAGAGACTCTAGATGTTTTTAAATCAAGAAGCAAGAAAGCCCCTTTAGAAAGGTAATGCAGCAGCTGAGGGGAGGAGTAGGTTAGAATTAGAATTTTGATAGTAGTAGCATAAATGTGATAGAAAAGGCAAGAGATAGACTACAAAAATGTAATTTACAGACCTATAAGATGGCAAGATTTGAGAGACTAACAGGAATCAGGACATGGTCCCGAGTCTCAATTTTGAATAACTAGGAAGTGAAAGAATCAATAAAAGAAAAAGAAGAGGAAGAAACATGTGCATGGGAGAGTGTCAAGTGTGACTTTTCACGGGACATGGTCAATCATCCCGGTAGTCGCCATTATCCAGAAAATATCTGGAAATCTGAGTGTAAAAATCAGGTAAGACCTGGGGTTGGCCAGATAATTTGGGTATTTTCTGAGACAAGTGGCTAAGACCAAAAAGGTTATTCTAGGAAGAAGGAGTCAAGGCAGAGTCAGAATCAGGCTGAAGCCTCTATTTTGGTGTTGGAGGAGAAAGAAGCAGTTGTGAAGTAGGGAGGAGAGCAAGATGGAGCTTAGGCACACAGGGCAGGGTGCTGTCCAAGGAGGGCAGGGTGCTGTCCAAGGAGGACAGGTGTAATTAGGGCCAAGCAATGGCCACCAGGGAGCACATGGAGGATGGCATTTGAGCCAGCGGCTTCTGTCAACCAGTGGACACAAAAGTCACGGTGAAGAGAGTTGAGATAGTGGAGCTCTGGATCACAGCTACCAATGTCAGCATCTTTGGCAGTAGTAGGAGGTGGGAGTTGTTTAAAGAGTAGCAGGGGCCAAGGAGGATTTCTTTTGCTCAGAAATAGGAAAATCCTACAGAATGATTTAACCCATGAAGGCTGACAATGGTCCCACCAAAACCAAAACAAGTTATTTTTCTTGGGCCCTCAGCCACACATTAATATTTCAAATGAAAACAGCACCCAGAGTCCTTTTGAATAGTTGCAGATGTAAGTTGTGTTTCAAAAGGCCTTTCATGAGAGTGGGATGGGGAGAAAGGACTAGAGCAAACTCTGTCACCATTCCAAGGACCCTCCTGCAAAAATACTCTTTGGTGTCCTCACTGACAATTCTGTCACTACCAGGAAATTTGTCATAAGCTGAAATGGAGGAAAGAAATGGTTAGGCCAAAGGACCTGGAACTATAATAAGAGGAAGCAAAGGGTAGAATGGGATGGATCATCAGTTAAAACATTTATTTGCCCAGTTGCTATTCCCCCATTAATTTATGCTACAAATTCCATGCATTTCCTCCTGCCTGGAAAAAACCATTATGCCATGAGATGGGCAGACTGATTAGGAAGGACCAGCCTCCTTAGGTGCTACTAATTCCTATTTTGCTATTTAAGAATGGGCTATTTACGAGCTCTGACACATGGGGAAATCATAATCATGTTATCAGATTCCGTACACTGCGATAACATCTTGCATGAGACTTTCCAGCAACTCCACCCATCTAGATTTTTAGGAAGTTATAACATAGTCAACCTCTTGTAAGAACGTGCAGAAACTCTTGTAGGCTGTAACGATGCTGAATGTCTGCACTATGGCTATGGGCAGTGCTCTTGAAATATTTCTAAGTGTCTCCTCCTGAGGATGTCGATGTTATTGTTTACAGTCTGACTTTATTTTAAGGAACAGAACCTGCGGATGCACTTCCTGCTGTAGTAATACCTAGGCTTTGTTTACCATTTTTGTCTTGTATTCATGAGACACTTCCCCCTACAGTAGCGCATCGACACTGTGTTCCTGAGACCAGCAGAGGAAGGAAAGCCGTGCTGCTTCCGGGTAAGAAGGGAGCAGATGAGCACAAGTTGTGTCTAGGTGACATCGCTCAAGCAGACCTGAGGTAGGCAACCTGGCCCCAGTGACATCTTCCCAAATGATGCTGGTTGACATTGGCAAGGTGGCAGTGTGAGCTGCCTTCACGCTGCCATTCATGTGATTGCAGGCCAGCCCAGGGGACCTGGCTCCTGTCTCACAGATGGGAATGCACAGCAGAGAAGCAATTATAACCCTGCCCTGATTCTCAGCAGATCCCTTTGTGCAGGGAGCTGCAAACATGTTCCCCTGATAACCAGGAGTCCTCGTCTCATGCTAATGAACCAGCACGCACACCACGCAGGATGGTAAGGCAGATGGAGAGCAAAGTGCAGATGTGTCTTGGAGGATAGGGCTAATATATGTTTCTGTCTTTTGGAAGTGGTGGGGATAGAATTCAGGCCCCAACTACGCTAGGCAAGCACTCCACCCCTGCGCTACACCTTAGCCTTGTACCAGCATATCTTGTTATCAGGGAATGTTTACAGTCATGGACAAAGACATTGTCACTAGAACAGAAAATAAGAAAAAATGCAGATTTTTTCTGGGTTAAAAAGGAAAAAACTTCCACATGCTAAGAAAACGTCACCCTTCTCTCAGCCTAGTGTCACACTTCAGTGAAAAATAAAACCACGAGCTGCCCATGTAGACCTGCTGGCGGAAGTGGCTCTCACAGAGTTAGGGCTGAAATGTGTTCCAAACCTCTGAATTCAGCCCGGCCTAACCCGGAGTGTGTCACCCGGAGACAGAGGGCGCACTGGGCCAGCGTGATGCCTCCTGGCCTCCACGCTGACTCCCCGGCTCATCCAGTCCTGCCTGTGCCGCTAGGAGGCAGGGCCTCTAAAACTCAAGTTTCAAGGCCTCTGCTAGGCTGTGGCATGGGAGTAGGGCATGGTCAACTTCCCAAAGAGCAGAAATGCAGCTGCCACCTCTCTGTCCAGGGAGTGGCTGCCTTTAAGCCTCTCTGAATAGCTTTCACTACAACTGGAGTAGTGAGTAACTGCTTGAGTATTTATCAGAATTGCTCCTTTCACTTATCTTCATTGTATTTTACTGTTTTCTGCTCCTGTTCACTTCTGTAAACACAGACTCTACTGGGAGAAATACTCTGTGTGTGTGTGTGTGTGTGTGTGTGTGTGTGTGTGTACAGTGTATGTGTGCCTTCACCTCTCCTCCTCCTTCTGCTTCGTTCGCTTCTCCTTTCTCCCCTCCTTCTTTTCCTCTTCCCCCACCTCCTTCTCATGCTACTGATTAAAATCAGGGCTGTCCCTTGAGTTACATCTCTGGCTGATTTTTATTTTGAGACAAAGTCACCCCAAGTTGCTATGCTGCCCAGCTGGGCTCACACTTTCAATCCTCCTGCCTCAGTTTTCCAGAATGCTGGGAACACAGGTGCACAGCACCACATTGGGCTTCTCTCTACTTTCTTATGCTGATTTCCATTTCTATAAAAGTGCCAGCTGTCTAGATGAGTTACACGAGTGCCTCGTGTGTGCGAAGCATCCTGTGGGACTATGGAGGATATGGTCTCTGACTTGTGGGATTCATCACCCAATAGGG
>NDGN011549283.1:0-23783 GCA_002564285.1 Tympanoctomys barrerae | reverse complement strand
ATATATATATATATATATATATATATATATACATACATATATATATATATACATAATTTCTCAAATAAGGAAGTGGCTTACAATCACTTATTAATACAGTCACTTGCCCCATTCCACTGGAAATATCAGTATTTATTTTTTAGTATTAAAAATGGAAGCTGAAACCAACCCAAGTCACTTAAGCCCAGGAATCCAGTCCTGGGCCCTGTGGTCTGTAGAGGTTGAAGCTTTGGAGCCGGACTTTAGTGCTCCAGGCCTCACTTCCCTTTACCTGCAGGGCTGAGCTCCAGGGACGCCTTTCCTGCAGGCTTAGTGAATTTAGGCATTTCAGTGACTAGTAATCACTTCATCTACTTGGTTAAAATGGGCGGTTTCCTTTTTAGGAGAATAATTATTTTATTGTTTGGTAATCCCAAGGAACAATGTGAAAGATCATTGTTTGCCATCCCTCTCTTCTTGAGCAATGCTGGTTCCCGACTAGAGCATCTCTAGCCTTGTGGACTACAGTCCTTGGGCACACAGGGACCCTCTAAGTCCCTAACGGACAGGATGAAATTCTTTTGTAACAGACAGGCTATAGTACATACTGACCCTAGATTTACCCATTTGGAAATGGTTAGGGATTAAAAGTTGTGCAGGCCCAGGGATTCTTGGTTTCTAATTGCTAATGTTTGAAGTCAGTTTGATTCCTCGGAAATTTGTTCAGCTTGATGAAAGCAAAACTCAAACTCCCCTCAGGGCGCGAGGTGTAGGATCCTTGGGTTCTGTTTGTTGTTCTGATTTGTTGGTTTTGGGGGGTCTGATTGTTTTGGGGGGAATGATTTTTACCAAGGCTTTCCTGGTTACCCCAGAATCCCCGCATTGCTCCAGGATGTAATCAGAACTAAGAAGGGCGCCGAAGGTCCCTCAGGATTCCGGGCTCCCTGGTTTCAAAGGCTCTGCCGAAACCGCGGAGCAAGGCCCCGCAGACTCTGGCCAGGAGCGCAGCGCCGGTGCGCGCCCCAGCAGCCCAGCGGCCGGCTGCACCTCGCCAGCGCTGCATTCAGACAGCCCAGCCCCTCCGCTCCGCAGAGACCGCACGGCCTAGCTCTGATTCGACTTGAGAAAGTCATCAAAAATGCCCCGTTTTTCCAGGGAAAGGCTCGCAGGAAGGGATGTAATCTCAGTTCCTTCCGCGGTGAAGTCATTCCAAAAAGAAAATCGGCGCTGGAGGAGCGGACTTTACAATGCGTGTTGAGGTTGAGAAGGGAGTAGTGGGGACTGGAAGACAGGGGGGTTAACTATTTTCAGAGCCATCTGAAGCTTTACCCTTGAGTTCCGATATGTGGAGATGGAATTAATCGGTTCACCTAGTTGAAGAGGAAGAGTCAAAACCCCAAGGCTGCGGCTAGGCCCGGTATACAATAAGGACTTCTAAAGATCCCTTTTAAGAGAGAACTTGCTGCGCTATGTGGTGCATCTTTTGTTTGTTTGTTTTATTTTCTAATCCTATTAAAGGCATGGCTGGTTTCTGCAAGCAGTTTATTTGAGCCTCAACAATTATACTATTAAACAAATAAATAAATTGGAGGAAAACTCTACATATATATTCCTTAGGTCCTTAATTTCCCTACATGTAAATATTTCTTTCGTTGTTTCTATAAAAATGATTATTACCCAGATTTCATTTAGTTATTCAGTGTACTTTGCACATGGGGAAATATAAAATTACAGTCAGAATTAAAAGCAACATTCTGTTCATCCGAAATAGAAATGGCATTATTTGCAAAATTAAATGTCTAATTTAGTTCGAAATTTTCCATTGTGCCCATTTTTTAAAACTTGTGTCTATACAATCTCATTTTCTGGTGTTTTCTCTTAGACTTTGTTTAAATCACCAGTTAATCTAAGATTTAAATGAGAACAATCTCCAGGCCGGGGAGATAGCGCAGAAGAATAAGCACTCGAGCACAAGGAACTCAGTTCAATCCCTGGTTCTGCCAAAAAAAAAAAAGAAAGAAAGAAAGAAAGAAAAGGAAAGAAAGAAATGAGAACAGTATCAACTCTGGAACTCTCTATGACTGTCCAGTGCTACACAAAACTTTTGGCCTCCTAAATTTTATGTAGCCTCAGTTTGCTAAACTGGCCTACAAATTCATATGTGTGTGCGCACACAGGCGCGCACACACACAGGCACGTGCACAAGCAGACACATACACAGACATACCAGCCTCTAGATCTTAAATATTGATATTCCACTCAGAACTAGTGTTTTGATGTTGAATATAGCACTCTGGTATTTTCACATCCATAAATCTATGCATTTTCCATACCTGAATCCATGGGAAACATGTATAAGCACATGCATTTACATATAGACTTTTTAATGTGCTTCTCTATAAAGACAAAACTAGACACTGGCTATTTTTTTAAAGTACAGAAAAGAAAATAGTGATCCCAAAACCTGTTTACATTTCTGGTATCGAAGCCCATCACCACTTGCGGTTAATAAAATATTCCACCCCAAAGTGAAGCCATTAATGGCTCTGAATAAACGTTGATTAGTCCTCGCCAGTTGCTTAAAACTCCCCACCTCTTCTCATTTCTCAGCGGGTTCTCCCTACCAAGGCTCATTTTCCACCTGGACACTTACAGCAACGATCTCACTTAAATTAACTAATGATTATGCTTCCCCCAAAGAAGTGTAAACAGACCTTGATTTATAAATTTGCTAATTGCTGTTCCCAGCACAGACCCCTGAGTATCTCAGTCATGCACATATAAAATTGGAGGCTTACTAAAAACCATGCAAAACAAAAATAAACCACATTGAAGAGAGAGAGAGAAAAAAAAAGAAGGGGGATCCACATTCCACCCGTCCTCTCCTGTTCCTTTTTGTGAAAAATATTCCAATGATAAAAACTTAAACCTCAGATGGGAAAACTGTTTAAATATTGAACTATTAAACTGTTGGCCCATTTACCCTTGTAAGACTAAACAGCAATTTCCAACTGTCCTACCAGAATGACCATCTACTGGATCTCTGCATTTCCATAAAGGAGAAAAGAAAGTGACATGCAAATCTGCCCCATATCCCTGTGGAATGTACACAGGTCAGCCTTGCTTTTTTTGTTGTTATTGTTTTGTTTTTGTTTTAATCTGTGAAGGAATTCACTCACAGATTTAACTAGTGATTATTTTTTTCTCCCCAGCATATGAAAGTTTTTCCAGAGTCCATAAGCAGTACCTCAAAAGAATTCTCTCATTTTATGATTGTGGTAATTTTGCCAATAGAAAGCTTGTAATATATCTGGAGTACTGTGCCCCTTAAAAACACCAATGAATGCCGTAGAAGAGCCGTGGGTGAACACAAGGTTTGAGTTTCCTGAGCCAAAACATATTTGTCTTTCTCTTCTTGTTGCTCAATATGAAGGATTAATGATGAGTTACTTGCTCCCTTTAGATTCACGTCCACACAGGCAAAAGACATTATACAGATAAATGAGAAACACAAACCACCAATATGCAGTATTTTTAGTTTTGACCCACAGATTAGGCACTTAATGATATTCTTCACTTGCTCCTCATATGCTTTATGTAGTAAAAACTTGTTCAGCCAACTTTTTCATAATCACAAAATACACCATTTGAAATAATTGGCATAGGGATGTGGAGGTGCCAAGAAAAACGACAGCAGATATGTGTCGATCTAATTTCAGTGCCGGCTCCACTTTAAGAAATTTAATTCTTCCTTCCTCTCTGCATAAGTATCTCCTCATGAATTTTTCTGAGAATTTCATCTATAAAATTAGTCAACGTGAAGTGGTCAGCTGGAAACCCAAATATAGTGTCCAAGAAGAAATAGTTTGGAGGGGTGTGAAAGACCCGAATTCAGTACTGCAGCGCCATGAGGCTGTGCTGCCCCGGAAAGCCTTAGCTGCCCACCACGTTGGTAATCTGGGGTGGGGGTGGGTCCTCCCAGATACCGAAGCGAGTGGGAGTCTCCCTGAACTTGGTGGCAATGAAGGAAGAGACAGCTCACTTCCTTCCCGCATCTGTTGGCCACCTCTAAGCCTATCCCGCGGGCTTCTGAAGCACAGGAACTGGATGGGAGCAGGGAAGAAGGGGTACCTTCTAAGAAATCACAGCTGTCCCTCGGGACAACCGCCCAAACCCTGAGCATCTAAATCTTCCCAGTCCTCTTGTGCCCTTTGTCGGAGATGCAGCCCTAAGAATTACTCCCCTTTTCCTACTGACTGCCTTTGTGCCAACGCTCAGGGGCCGGAGTCTCCACAGGGAGTCCCCGTGACCTTCGGGGGAGCCTCCGTGGTGCGCCCTCCGGGCATCTGCCGCAGCCACTTAAAAAGGCTTGGAATCCTCGCCCGTTCTCACCCGGTGACGAAGTCTGTCCTAACCTCCGCCCCGTTCTCTGTCAAACAAGACAGCTTCTGACCCATGAGGAGGAAACCTTGCTGCCGTCCAGCGGGCCGCACGCTTGGCCGCCCTGGAGCTGGGGCGCCGCAGCAAGTAGTCTTCCCCGCCCAGGCCTCTGCCAGCGAGCCCGGGACTTAGTACTTCCCTCTTCGTCCTTGCCACTGGAGCAGGGTGGCGGGCGATGGGGCTTTCACTGGCCCTAGCCCTCTGTCTCTCTCTCTCTCTCTCTCTCTCTCTGCTGGCTTCCAACTCTTTGTTACTTTAGCATCAGTAAAAAGTCACTTCCTCCGTTTCATCCCACTTCACCATTGGAAGTGGATGTATAAAGAGGTAAAGTCGGGTTTAAAACTTCAGTTTTTCTAAGAGCAAACAAGCAATAAGCTAAAGTATTAATTTGTGTGACCAGTTGATCTTCGTAATTGAAAAGAAGAAAGTGCTCCCGGGCAGCCACCGCTCCGCCTAGGTCTCTTCCCGGGCCCTTTCGCTTAGGGTGGGGGCGGCAGGGTGCGGCCCAGAATGCGGGTGCGGTGTGAGCCCGGCCTCCGGCCGCACGTCGTCGAGCGCTGGTCTAAGCGCGCCCACCCGCGTGCGCTGCCACCTCCCCATGCCTCTAGAGCACCGTGGCAACAAGGCCCAGTCCTTCAGGCTCTGAAGGGGAAAACCCTCCGCAGAAGGTTTGAATTATTTCGCTCTGCAGGAGACCGGGTCTCGGCTGCACTCTGCTCGGGATTCGGGCGGGAAATGCCCAAGCCAGAGCTGGAGGGGCCGGAGGAACTGGGGTCCCAGCGCAAATGGCGCCGCCGCGCGCTCAAAATACACTTCCGAGGCCTCAGCCGTGGCAGCTGTTCCGGCCTATCCTGGCTAGAAAGTTTCCTGTTTGTTGCCCCTTAAGGAGAGGCAGGGGCGAGCAGGCTAGTCACCCAGGTTCCTTGGAAAGCGGCCTGGAGACTCTTTCCAGCCTGTGGTGGCCGATTCCTAGCGGTTTCTCCAAAAGAGAGCGTTTGTGGATGAGACAGGACAGTGACAGTACCTGATGAGTTCTCTCCAAATCTCGGCAGGCCTTGTGTTTTTTTTTCGGGGCCTCCAGACTCAGTGGAAATTTTTGAAATACATACTGTGACCTCTGACGGGTGAGTACCCACAGCGTGCAGGCCGGGCTGGTCCCCCGCTGCTGCAGGTTGGTGCCCCAGTTGTGGGCGCTCAAGTGCCAGCTAATGCCAGCTCTGCCCGGATGCAAAAGGAAAAGCAGGCTGTGAAAAAGCAAAAGGCTGCGTCTTTGAATTAATGTTAAACGTTAGAATCTGAGCCTTGGGTTGTGTGAGGATCCCTGGATTTTTAGGTTGAGGGTAGCAGACAGGAAATGGCCAGTGCCAGTCAGTAAAAGGTGACTGTCAGGGTGATAAATACAACTGCTCTTGCTACTTTACACAGGTGGGCAGCTAAGGCTTTCCTAGCTGTGCTGTGGGGGGGTGGGGAGGGCAGTTCATTGCCCTAAACAAAATTTCCTTGTGTGTTTTGCTTTGTTTTGTTTCTTCTCTTGTCCCTCCCTTGTTGTGGGCCTAAATTGCGTGAGCCACAAAGCAACCGTAACCCAGAGAAGACAGATTGAGCAGAATTGTGAGGCCCAGCCCAGGGGGAGACACTGCCCTAGGCCAAATGGGTCGCCTGAAGTACTCCTCCCATACACACGTCTTTAATGAATGTGGCCCTACGTCTTCATTAGGGTGATATATACTCCAAGAGAAAGTAAAAGCCTAAAAAGGCCCCCACTCCTCCTCACAAATCCTGCTCCAGCCAGGGACCACAGCCTGCAGCTTTGCCTCTTCTACTCTGTTGTCCGCAGACCACGGAGCCTTTTTCTGAAAGCTCTTTTCTTGTCCTACTTCCAGATGGTAAGAAAGCCTCAGCCACTGCCAGGGCTCTGTCAGGACCCAACCTAGACAGCCTGTAGTCCTGTTCTGTAGAAAGCCTTCCAGTGCTTTGGTTGCTTCTTCTCCCATAACCACCCACAAATATATTTTGTTTTGTCCATTCCAAAGGCCTTTTTAAAGTAATGATTTTTAAAAATGACCCAATGGTTTCTGTTACATACAGTGAGTTCTGTTAGTTTCCATCCCACAGGAGCTAGGGAACAGAATTTTTGGAGACCACTTCCCCGTGTTCATTTCCCTGGAAAGGTCTGTCTCTGCCCCGATACTCTCTTACTTTTCTCTCCACACTTCCGGGCCAGAATAAAGGCAGAAAAAGAAAAATGAGCTGACTCCGTGTTTTCAATTAACTTTTTGTACATGGGACCCTAGAGAGGGTCCCAGCAATCTGGAGTCTCCCAAAAGAAAAGTTCTACTGGACAGAGCGCCTGCCAAGCGCCAGCTAAGTAATTTCTGCTTTTCACCACTGTCCAGAAACTAAGATAAAAAGAACCTCCTAAGTCACAAGGCCTGTCATAAGGCCTACAGGCACTTCTATTATCTGAAGGGAGACACTAGTGAGACGTTTAAGAAAAGGTAAAACAGGTGAGGAAACAGAGTGAGCCCACGGAGGAAACCCATCAGCCTTGCGTTTCTTCCTGGGTCGCTCGCGAGGGGATCCGCGTGGACCTCTACCCACATCCAAACACAGAAAAAGACCTGGACAGGCAAAATAAATCTCCTCTTAATTTTCTTTTCATCGACTAATAAAAATAATTCCCCAGCACTAAACTCAAATTCCGTAACGGGCCACGAGAACACGGAGAATTCATAAAACCCTTCTGTGCAGGTCACTTGCTAATCGCGTTATTATTAGTTATTATTAGCCTCGGGAGCGTGGAAATTGAACTGTCACTGCCTAAAGAGAAAATGTAAGCGACAGCTGTCCCTCCACGGCTTTGGCCAACTTTCCAGCTGGGATCCCCGAGCTCCTAAGCTTGTGGCGCTCCCACCCGTCCGCTGCCTCCACCCCCGGCTTTTGCCAGTGCTTGGCCCCGTTCTCGTCCGTGACCCTGGCTGGTCAGCAGGAACACCTCCAGTGTGGCTTCAAAAGTCAGAGCTGGAAAATTTCTAAAGCCTTTAAACTAAGCTTCGAGAGCAAGCGCTGTGCTCCTGTGCGTGCCGCACCAGGTTCTTCTGACAACAGCTGTCCCTGCTGGGCTGTTTTTGTACAGTTGAAATCCTGGCGCTTAACACAAACCTTACCCTACCCCACCCGAGGTTCTGTTAAAACACAGACAACGACATTTGCCCTACGTTCTAAGTGCTCTGTGCACATTACACGCACAGAATACGCATGGATCGGGGCACAAATTAACCGACCCCATTTCCTTACCCTGAATACAGGACAGTGACCTAGAGTACGGGCAACAGGTCTCACATAGGTTTTTGTTCCAACCAGGTAGAAATAGAATTACACTCCATCATCCAAGAATTAGCTGGGAGAAGAGAGCCGAGGCTGAAGGATAAAGGGGACAAACCGGACTTTTCTCTAGACTCAGTAGGGGTTCCGAGAATGCTAGCTCTCAGAAGCAAGTGCCAGCTTTCTCGCGATTGCTCTCGGACGCGAGCCCGGGGCCTGCAGCCCTTCAGCTACCGGCAACCCAACGCTGCGCTCTGCTCCGGGGAGAAAAAGAGGTGCGGGCAAATAGGCCTCCTCCCCGGAGGTTGGCGAAGAAAGTGCGAGGCTCTAGGCAGATCCCCAAATTGGTTCCGGCGAATTTAGGCAATCTCTAGGCAGTTGTGCCAAGAAAAGAAACCCGCATCGGAGTAAGGAAGAGAATCCGCGGCTGGGCCTTGCTCTACGCCCGCGGACGCCCTTTGGCTCCCGGCTCCGTCCGCCTCCCGCAGCCTGGGCCAAGGCACTCACCCGGGTGGGGCTCCAGGCCGTGCGCCGCCGCGTCCTCAGCGTCTCCGAGTGGGCCTGCAGGGCTCAGCGCCTCCATGGACAGGTCCAGCCCCTTCTCCTCCCAGTCTCGCAGTTTTCGCTTTTTATTTGAGCCGATCAAGGCTTCAACGGAGAAGGCATGTGCTCGGGAGCTCAGGGCGACTGCAGATCTTCTCCTTTCACTCATTTTAGCCGCCCGCACCCTGGCCCCCGCTTGCCCCCGCTACAGAGGGAGCAGCCTGCACCCTCACGCTCCCAGAGCCCGCCGGGCCCGGCCAGGGAGAGGCGGCGGCTCCGCGGGCACTCTGCACCCTCCCCTTGCGTCCTCCCCGCCCTGCGCGGCAAGAGCCGCCGGCGCCCCCAGCCGCCCCAGCCTCTAGGAACGAGCGTCCGGAGCACCGCCCGCCCGCTGCATGGGCGCCGGAGTCCTGCTTCCCACCCACCCGGGACGGCGCTCACAGGCTGCGCCGAGCGTGCTTCATTTTTTTTTTCTCTCTCTCTCTCGCTCCCTTTCGCTCCCTCCCTCCTCCCTCTCCTTTCCTTTCCTCCCTCTCCTTCTTGCCCTCTCAGTCTTTCCCGTTCTTGCTCTGATCCAAACTTCTGGGAAACGTTTTTTTCCCCTGAATTCCTCCCTTCCCAAGGAACCGGGGGCAGGCTGTGCGCTCCTGTCCGTGGGGTGAGGGAGAGGGAGGGGGGAGGAAGAAAAAGACTGAGGGGGGAAAAAGCCAGCCCCCAACCAATGGCAAAAAGGGAACAGGAGAAACCCTGAGAACGCGGGCCAATGAGGAGAAGGGAGAGACTGAGGCTCGGCCAGGGCTACAGCCAGAGTCCCCGGGAAGCCCCGGTGCAGACTTTAACCCCTGGTTTCCCGGTCCCCCAAAGGTTACTGGAGGGCTAAGAAAGATCTCCTGGCCAAGATCTAATCGGCTTTGTTACAAACTTCAACAAATCCCAAATCCATAAGTTTTCCACCCAAATACGGTGGGTATCATAAACACTGCGAGGCCACAGTCATGTTTAATTGCAGGTCTGGAATTTTTTGGGCGCTGATAAAATATTAATCCGCCCCCCCCCCAAAGCAGAACCGATTTTGATAACCTTGTGCCTGTCCTAGGTGCTTTTTAGACTTGACGGTTCTGCTCAGATTTCCACGCACAGGTTCCTGCGCTCCGGTTGAATATTTTGTAAGGAACTCTGATGAAAGCAAAACGAAACAAAAAAAGCTCTATTACTATGCGGGGTCTTGCAACTGAAAGTCCAGATTGCTTCCTTCCTCCAGCTGTACCTGGTGGAGGAGGAGACAGGGGAGCCTCGCCCGCTATAGGCTGGCAGCAGAGTCCTAAGGCGCTCTGCAGGCACCTCGGGGCAGGACCCGCTAGCAGCAAATGCGCGCTTTGCCTGCGGCGGCGGAGTCGATGGGCTGCACTTCGCTTATTCCGGGCTACTATTTCAGAGAACCCACGGAGGGGGTGCCAAGCAAAGGTAACTAAGAACTTTCATAGCTGAGAAGGAGTTTTGCAAAATTCCTTTTAAACCTTACCACCTCCAGAGCATAATTTTCTCTACTTGCCCAGCTGATGACCTTCCCTTTCCCTCTCTTTTTTAAATCTTTCAGGAGAGTATGTTCATCTGGAATATAAAATCCAACATTTCTGATCATGCTCACTACATGCTCCCTCCCGAGTTATAAGGCTGATGGTCGCTGGTAGCACGAGGCCTGGAGCACAACCTTGCTCGGATAGAGCTCAGAAGGGCTGAGAAGTTGGGTCCTGCCAAATTGGAACCAGCGTCTCGGGGTTTCTCTGTCCATGGACTACACACAGACTCATCTTCGCTTCCAATCGACCCAGTTAAAAGGGATCCATCCCTGAGCAAGAAGCTGGAAAGAGCCAGATCCTGAGCAGGAGAGAGTTCAGGCAAATAGGTCTCATGGGCAGCCAGCCCAGGCCAGGAGCAGGGTCTGAATCTAAGTGTATACCCAGGGTGTCCATGGTGTAATAAATCTCTCTCTCTCTCTCTCTCTCTCTCTCTCTCTCTCTCTCTCTCTCTCCAGTTCTTCCACCTTGAAGTAAAACTTGACAGCCTGTGGGGCCTCTGAAAGGCCATATTCCCCCTTGACTGCCAGGGGCCAGTGTTTGCATTATAATCTAAAGCTCTGGTGCGAGAGCTCAGAGGGAGTATTTGTGAGTATGCTTTGGCCCACTGTGGGATCTCCCTCAACACGATCCCAAATGAGACTTCAGGAGGCTTGCAGCATAGCAGCTTTGCAAAGAAAGATGGAAAGGCATTGGATGGGTGTGATTTACTGAGACATGACCTGGGCCTGGACTTGGCCTGCACTTTTAAATTCTGAGGTTCCCAGGGAGTAACTATAACAGATCTAGAAGCCAAGCCTAAGCCACTCACGAACTCCAGCGGACTCTGGGAACCTAGGTGGAGGTTCAGGGCTTTCCACCTCAGTCGCTAACTGATATGACTGCAGAGCTTCAGACTAAAAGTGACCTGGCTTTTAAAGGACAAAAAATTGGAGAAAGGCAGGTAATTCTCTTTCCCTGCAATTCTAGGCTTGCTCTGGGCTCCTATTCGGTGCTGCCTGGCAGAAGGTAGCTTATCAGCCTGGTAGGGAAGGATCATTGTCCAGATGTTTTCCCAGCTCTTTCCTTCACTTCTATTGCCTGTATCTCCAGCCCATCTCTCTCTGACAACCTTTTGCCTTCTACCCTCCCCTAGGCTTGGTTTAGACTGAGACATAGACCATACACCCTCCCAGATCAGACAACAGTTTCCCTCCAAAAAGGGATAGATCTTTGGCAACCCACCATCCAAACATGGAGATCTGGAGGCCTGAATCTACATAATTGTCCATAGACAAAATGTTCCAGAAACATACCAAAAAGATAGAACAGCATCTTCAATGACAAGCTTTTGTACCCTACCCCCAAAGCCCAGGGAGAACAGAATTTAGCTTGCACAAAGCTTGCTCCCACCCCCCATTCCTTACCTCCCCTCTTAACCTCTAGGCATACTTATTTTGGAATTGTGACAGGCCCATCTGAAGTAGAATGGGTTGGCACAGTCATGGAAACAGGTTGTTTTAGTAAATGAGAGGCAACACGATTGTTTTGGGGGGGTGTGTGTGTGTGGTGTATGCACGCATACACATGCAGATACACGTGTGACTCTATAGATGTTAATCTAAATTTTTCTCCCCCAGGGCTATACACATAGCTGTGTTCTGATGCAGAGGAAAGAATAATAGAGAAAAATTAAGCAAGATGTTTTAATATGTGTGAGTTAAGTATATAAGAATATGTGTTTCAGAGTGGGCAAGGGAGGATTCTAGAGATGAAATGTATAAATGTGGAAGTGTGGTCTGCATATTCCATTATTACTCAGGACTGCTCTTCCTCTTTTAACATTTAAGGATAAGAGTGGGGTCCCAATATGAAGCTAAGGACCTAGGCAGGCCCCAGGTTCTGGTTTGCAGGCTCCAACCTTGTATCCAGGGCACAGCCTACAAGTGATGAATCCCTTCAAGTCTTTAGCTTATGGACAACCATCAAGCTAATGCCCCCCTCAACCCCTGCAGAACTCCAAAGA
Source organism: Tympanoctomys barrerae (assembly GCA_002564285.1). Classification (NCBI taxonomy): domain Eukaryota; kingdom Metazoa; phylum Chordata; class Mammalia; order Rodentia; family Octodontidae; genus Tympanoctomys; species Tympanoctomys barrerae. Next base: position 11,915 of record NDGN011549283.1, on the reverse strand, counting down.
GGAAGGAAGGGTGACACCTCAAAAGTCAGAGATTGAGATCCTTTCATGCCACTGGCCACTTGTAGGGTCATGTGGGGAAGTGGAGACCCAGGCCTCACCCTGGCAGGAGACAGCCAGGAAGGGAAGGGTGGCACAGTGACAACTCACCTCAAATTGTCCAGCCATTCCAAGTTTTCAAAGGAAGAGTAGTTCCTGCAGCATCACAAGAGTCATAAGCACAAACAGGAATTTCCAGAGAGAGCCCAGACATCTCCATACACCTATCTTTCTCTTCCATTTCCCCACACCAAGTATCACCTTAAATTCCATCACTGCTAATACCACAATACTAAGGTGATCCACCAGCCGGCTTTGATTTTAGAGTTTTGAGTGAGTAATTGAAAACAAAGTTAAAAATAGTTGACCAGCAGGACATGTTAGGCTGCCCCTAAACACATGAACAGGGCACTCTGGGGACAAGGAAATTGTAATGAATTTGGCCATCAAGGTAGGAATAAAACGTTATGAGGCGACTATGGGGTGGGAAGACTCATAGGGAAGTGGAGCCTAGGACCAGGCCTGCTTCAAACCTAAATCGTGTGACCTTAGGCAAGTCGAATAACAAACCAGTGTCAGTTTCCGGTCTCAGAGCGAAGGTGTCCTAAATGATTTGTAATTAAGCAAAGCAAGCAAGATTCCTTGGTTGAGAACTGGACAGAACCAAGGTGCTGTGCCCGAATCTTTCGGGAATGTGAAACCCTTGTTCCTACTCTTCACTTGTTTTCCCAAACTGGCGTCCCAAAGCTACAAAAGAGCAGGCAGTGGGGCCACAAAGGATACGAGGGTGGTGGGAGGGAGCAGATTTCTGGAAACGCCTGCCTGAAGTCGGTTCCGCAGAGACCTCGTGGCCGCCCCAGCAAACCGTCCCGAGGTGTGCGGCTTGGCTCAGGTGTCCAGGGCTGCGGACCCTCGTGCTCGTTGTCTATTCAACTATCCCATCACACCTTTCAAAAATAAAAGTCCGTGGGAGTAAAAAGTCTTTCATGATTTTTTGGTTTTGTTTTCAAGAAATTAAATCTTCTATTTTTGTTTTAAAACAGCAGCGTGCCCACCTCTCGGTCCTTCCAGATGTTTGCAATAAAATCACAGGTTTTGCCTTTGGGACTGGAAATAAAATTTAACGGCCTTCACCCTGTAATTATTCTCTTAGCTCGCCCTTCATAAATTTATCTGCTTTCTATCGGCGTTGGGGCAAGAGGCGAGTAAAAGGGGGGAAAGCCCCGATTTTATATTTGTGGCTATAAAAAAGCGCCACCCGGTTTCCTCGCCTTCGGCCGCCGCGGTGTGGCCGGGAGAGCCCGGCCGGCGGCGGCAACATTGCGCTATTGTTCCTAGCTGACTTCGTTGTGTGCAGGAGTAGGGGCCCTCCACAAAGGGAGCCTTGTGTGGCCCTGCCGGGTGCGGCCGCGCCCAGGAGGCGAGGAAATCCTGTCCTCCCTCCCCGCCCAGTTCCACTTTCCCCTCCGAGTTAGACGCAACGCGGCTGCGGCCGGTCCTTCCCCGGCAGCGTGCGGCCCGCTGCGCTCAGCACCAGCCAGCACCAGCTTTCGCGCGAAGCGAAACTTGGAGCCTAAGCCACGTCCGTCCAATGAGCTCCTGCAGCACCTCTCCTTCGACTTGCTTAACTAGATTGGCAGGTAACATCCCAGGCTCTCAATAGCTCATGGCTGCTTGGTAGCCTCTGAGAATCCATCCAAAGCCAGTGACTTTTGCAACCACTAGTGCAGCCTCAGATAAATGTTGGCAATCAACAACTGCCTTATGCCTGTATAGGAAGCCTACAGTACAAGGTTCGTGGTTGTGTCATGGAGTGACCACACAAAGCCATGTGTTTATATCAAAACACACACATGCATGTACCTTGCACATTCACCTATACCGATGTTTTTCTAGAATCAAAGATAAACACAGAAACACCACATGCCCAGGTATGCAGCATCGCTCAGCATAGGCAGAAATCTAGCAATCACCTGCTTCATCTCTTGCCCCCATCCCCTAGGTCCTTCACACTCTCTTTAGACATTCTCTTGAAGTTTAATGCAAGAGGCTGTATCCTAACCTCCTCTCCACTTGCTTCCAGGGCAGAGTCTGAGCTGACCAATGAAAGGGAAAATAAACATCCCACTTCCGGGACTTGCCCCTTTGGAGAGGCACTCAGAGCCTAGGGAAGATAGGGGCTTCTAGCAAAGCTCTAGGATCTTCTAAATGAACTGAAAAAGCAGTAGGGGAAAATGATAGGACCAAGTGAGAGTAGAACCCTTTGGCTTGTTTTATTTTATTTTTATTTTTTCCTCCCGTGTAATTCCTTCTTCACCTCAGAGCCAGAAATACAAATCCATCCCAGGTGGACAATTCTTTCTGGTTCTTTGTAAGCCTTCCTGCTCGTCCATGTACACCTCCTAAAGGTGACACAATCTCTTCCTTCCTGCTGTTTTTGCAGGTGGTTAGCTAGTCAAAGATCTCTTAAAGCTTGAGTAAAGAGGTAAAGAAGCACCAGGCCTTGTAGTCTAACTGAAGACACCTTGAGACTCAAAGACAGTACCTGAGTTCTTGTGGGGGTAGGAGTGGCAGAAGGGAGTCATGAGAGAATGGTACCTGGTACTACAATTTAGTAGAGTACAAGGACTAGAAACCTGGTTATTTGAAGTGTTCTGACCTTGATGCCATGATGACCTTTTAAAAAGTTTGTCCAGAAGTGGTTGCATCTGATTTGTCACCACTGAAACAGTCACCTAGGAACAAAACGTCCTTAGTGGAACTGTGAGAACTTATGAAACTGGGGCTATTGGCTATGGTCCACAAAGGCTGACTGGTAGATTTTTACAGCACCCTATTGTCAATCTCCCTCTCCACCAGTGGCACGCAAGTTCACGAGAGAGGAAAGCAAATTTCTGTACTGGACATGATGTGTATCTCCAAGGAGGACCTTGGTGATTAGACCCTCCTGAATGTCAAGGTCAGGGTAGCTAGGTGGCTGGGCTTGTGCTTGCTTTACATTGCCAGAGAATCAGGGCCTGCTGTTGGGAAACAGGTGAGGTCAGGGATGTCCCACCACTGAATTGTCATACTGCCACTGTCAGACTGCTACAGGAAGCATTGCACACTGGTCGATAACCAAGTTCCCCAGAAAACCGGGGGTGAGAAATGTTGTCTATCTCTAAACAGGAAGCATACTTACATAATTCACATTCTTCCCAAGAACTTCATAGGGTAGCCAACAAATCCAAGTGAATGAACACATTCTCAGAATGGGATAGAACATTCCATAAATCCATATTCTACCTTCAGTGGTGTTTGCCACACCAGGAGGATCAGGGTTTGAGGACACTACAGGGCAAAAGTTAGTTGCACTAGGGGGGACTGCAACTGTTTCAATTCCCAGTAACACGGTTCTTGGTTGCTATCAACATTAAAAATGAATACTCTTAACCCAGTTCAGAAAAAAGCAGTAGGTAATACTATACACATGCCACACCTCTTATGTAAAGTAGAGCAAGGAATAATGTTTTATTCTCTCTCTCTCTCTCTCTCTCTCTCTCTCTCTCTCTTTCTTTCTCCCACTCCTCCCTCCCTTTGAGACAGGATCTTTCTACAGAGCTCAAGATGGCCTTGAACTCACTATGTGGGCCAGACCCTGTAGTGTTCCTCCTGCTTCAGCTTCCCAAATGCTTGGATTACAAACATGTGCTACCATGCTGAATTTAGGCTTCCTGTCTTGCCAATGAGTCTCATTTTGTATCTTCTCTTTTTCTGGTCTATATCACTTATAAAGAGTCAGTGTTTATTATCCTTTTACTCTGTGTCAGCCCCTGTACTAAATGCTTTACAAGAACGAAGTCACCAAGAACAACTAATATTACCAGCAGAATTTTACATGGGACAAAATTGAGGTACAAATGAGTTATGTAACTTGGCTGAGATCTCACCGTTTTTAATGCAAGTAATCTGGTTTCAGAGCCAGATTATTCTCTATGGCTGCAAGTGACTCAGGGAAAGTCCTAGGAAGTGAAACGTACTGATAAAACTGTCTTATATAGACTGAAAAAAAAAAAGCTGTCTGTCAAGGTATAAATGCAAACTGGCAGTCTGAATGAAGCAAAGCAACTGCTTGAGCCAGTGAGGAAGCGGTAGGGGCTCCGTTATATTTCACTTAAGCAAGGACCAGCCCTCTCTCCAGCCAAATGGGTATCCCTGAACAACAAGCACCAAAAAAGAAAAGCTTGTCAATTGCCTGAGGCTGTGTTCAACTGTGGAAGAGCCTACTGAAGAGCTCCCAGGGCTAACCCTTAACTCTTCCCTGAAAGTAGCACTCTCTAGGGGGCATAGCTGCCTTACTTTGGGAATGCCTCCTTTCCATGGACTCTTAAGTAGCCTAGTTCCCAAGCTATCTAGGCCCAAAAGATTTCCTCACTTTTAGCCCTTCCCTTTCCAATAATCTCTGGTTTGTGGGTTGGTAACTGACCGATTAGGAGGCCACAGAAACTCTTGGGAGCTTCCACTCAGTTCAAAGCACCTGCCTATCTCAGGGGAATTTGTAGACTCTAGGGTACCTTCTCCCATGGCTGCAAAGGAGGACTCTCCATGAAGCCATCTTAGTGGCTTGCTGAATTGTGCCATGGGCCTCTTTGTGGAGGACAGAGTTTGGTTGCATTGTGGTACATGAGTGGCTATAGCTCCTCCCTTTTCTGGCACCCACATCCCCAGCAAAGGCTGAACTAGGGAGCCCAGTGGGAAGCCATGTGAGGAAAGATGTAGGTGAGAGGGAGCAGCGAAGGCAGGCTGGACTCTGGGTCCAACTGGCTGCTTTCTTGGGCTCCAGGAGAGAGACACGGATGACATGGCAGGAGAGTTCCACCCTCTCTTTATTCCTCTTCTCCATTTTAGGTTTCGCAGTGGAATTTTGAGTCTCTGTTCTTAATTTCTCTCTCTGGATGGCAAATACAGCAGCTCACTGGCAATTGTGCTCAGGTTTAACAATGATTAAAACTCCTTTTCAGGTAACATAGCTGTTCGGGTCCCTCCACGTGGGTGTCCCCCAGGAGTGAGCTTCTCTATGTTGCATGCGCTGTGGCTGGATTTTGCTAGCATCATCCTCGGGGAGGATTGTTTCTGTTAGGCCTCCAGGGAGCTTCTCTTGGTGATGCTACAGATGCATTTCCCACTGCACCAGTTGGCAATGCAAGTTCTCCTACCAGCCTGGGACTTCTGCTTGCAGACTTTCCATTTACTTTTCCTGTACTTGTACTTATCATTAAAAGCCCAGCTTACACCATTGGGGAGATAGGTGAGTGAGTAGGGTTAGACTCCAAAGAAGAGGAATGGTGTATACTGGGAGGACTTGGTGGGTGGGAGAGCTCGAACAGCAAACAGCTCCCTTTGCTGGCTTCTCACCGTACCCCCTGCAGGCTCTAAGTCCGCGGGCCAGGAGGGGAGATCCACACTATGTCTCCTTGAAGGCAGAGGAGCACATTGTGACATTTCAGGACTGAGGAGGTATTGAAAAATAAAAACTACAAAGCCAGAGGGAATGAAAGCAAAAGGCAGAACTTGGAAAGAGAAAGAGGAGGAAGGAAAAGAATAGCACAAGAAAAGAAAACAAAAGGGAAGGAAACGAAAAGTCAAGGACTGCTTCTCAACCACTGGAACCCTCACTGGGCATTAAACCTGACGGCCCAGCCCTTGCCGTCTTCCCTGAGAAGCTTGGTATGAATCGGGTGTCCCAGAACAGTCTTCTGGGGAAGAAAAATAGCACCTCTTGTCACCTATAGCAGAGCCAAGATGGCCCAATGCCTGGGCTTTGAAGCCCTTGGCTGAATGTTTCTATCACTTGACTGACTCCCGGTGAGGCCCAAGTGGCCTAGCTCCACACTGCAACCCTCCTGAAGACAGAGTGGAAGCATCTGGTTATCAGGGAGAGTAAAGAGGTGCTAGTTCAAGAAGCATTTATAAGGAGAAAGTGCTAAATTGGGCCCCAGGACCTGGTAGACCCGCAGAGGTCAAGCAAGGTGGCTAACAAAGGAAGGCTCTCAGGACGGATGGGAGGAGCTGGTGGGAAGCTGTCATGTTTTGTACTTCACTTATTTTTTTTTTCCCCACTACCAGAAATTGAACTCAGGACCTTGAGTTTGCCAGGTAGGAGCTTATATTGCTGAGCTATGTACCCAGGTTGGCCCTATTCTTTCGAATCTTAATCCACTTTGAAGCTATTAGTGTGCAGAGAATGGTCTCCTATTGGTCTTATTTCAGTAAATCAAGGAGTTTTAGGTGGCAAGAAAAAAGATAACACTTGGCTCTGGGCTTTCCAACAGCCCAGTCTGCTGAGCCCCTCCCTTAGAGCTCTGCTCTCGGAGGAAAGAGGTGGTTTTCTCCAAGTCTCTTCCAGTTTACCTTTTCCAGTTCATCTTCCCTAAAGGAGCCTCAGTTCTAGTTTCTGTTCACGCATCCTCTACCTCCTATACCTTCTGTCTCAGCATCTCTTAGTCAAAGACAAAGCCAGCTGCCCTCCTGGAGTGTGTGAGTGTGTTTGGGTGGGTGCGGTCCTGACGAGGCGAAATGAGCTGCAAACGCGGGCAAGCAGATGTGCCTAAGCGCCCCGACCTGGCCGGCTCAGCCCCAAAAACTGCTTCTCAGCACCTCACGCCCGCGGAATTACATTATTTTCTCTCAGCGAAATCATCTTTTTACCAAAAGGGCGTGCGGGGGGGGGGGGAGTAGAGATAAACTGCTGATTTGCAAGATCTAAGTGCCGCTTTCTAGTTCCTGTGGATAAGTGGTGAGGCCGAGAGAAGAGAGAAGGGAGAGTGGCCCAGGCAAGGTTGTCCAACTTCAAAGTGTTCTCAACAGTGAGTTTTGGCTATTGCATTTCAAATCTTCTTCTCTTCCGACACAAAGAGGTGCGCCGCAGGGACGTGCGTCGCGGGGGCTGTTCTGGGCACTCAGAGAACCTTGTCCCGATCCACTCTGCGCATCTCAGGACTCACGGCCTCTGAGCTCCAGGGCAGACGCTAACTCTCAGAGGGCGCAGGGGGCGTGGTAAAGCGAAGGACCCGCAGGGCGGGGGAGGTAAGGGTAGGGCCGATCCCAGACCTTCGAGTTAGAAATTCCGAAATAAAAGGTGGAAACGCCACCAAGCAGCCTTGTCCCTGGAGGCGTTTTGTCCCTGGTCCTGGCTGGTTGCTTGTCACCTTCCCAGGCTCTCAGTGTTCTGCTTAAAGGACTTGGGAAAACTAGATTAGGATTTGGGTTATTCGGGGGACCCGGGTCAATCTTACGCAGGGGTTAGCGGGCCTTTTCCTTGGAATTTGTTTCTTTGAAATCCAGGTAACCGGCCCGGTTGGCAAGGACAGAGTTCGGGCGGCCGTGTGCGCTTTCCTTACCCCAGAACCCCCGGGCTATGGTAGCAGGGCTCCAAAGTGCTGCCCGGAAGCTCACGCAGACGCCGCCCGAGAAGCGCGGCGAATTCCCGAGCTCAGCGGCAGAAGGATGTGAGCACAAGCTTGCCAGAGGCCCCGGGAGGAGCTGCGGCATCTCGGCTTTTGTTGGGAGACTATCTTGGAGCCAAGCTACAGTGATGAATGCTCCTTCTCTCCCACTCAGTGGAGGCTGCCTCCCGGGCTACGCGCGCAGGGAATCTGCTACGTCCACAGCGAGCTCGCTGGGACTTGGGACCGGCCACAGGGTGAGCCAGACAACCGGCTTCTCCCAAAGTGCTACTGTCTTTCCTGGACCAAGGGCAGTCAGCCCCCTTGCACTTTCTGCACTGTCCTTGTGTGACCATTTCCAGTGTTTGAAGTTTCACGTTTTTCTTCTGACATAGGAAGGGTTCAAGCAACCGAAAGCGCTCCTGCTTGATCCTCCCCCGCGCTGCATCTCCCCAACCACCCAGCAGACTACACCTCTCGCTCCTTGAGAGGAGCAAGCTGTTGCTGTTATTTTCATCTCTAGATACAAAGTCAGAGTCTTTACGACTTCGTTGACTGGCTCTAGATTACAGAACTGCAAAGCCAAGACTCTTACCCAGGTCCCCTAAAATACCTGGCTGTCCCAGGGGTGATCTCCCCCATCCCCCGCGCCGCCTACACGCCTGTCTCTTGCTCATCACTCGAAGGCATCGACCCTGGCAGCTCAGGCAGCTCGGCTCAGGCCTGCGCGCCAGAGCATCTCACCTCAGCCGGACAGGTGCAGAGGTGCGGGGCGCCGCAGCCGCGGATGGTCCGGCCGAGGGGCAGAAGGAGGCTGTCCACCTCCTTCTGCTGCCCAGTGGCTGAGGGGCACAGGAGGGTGGAACTAGGCTGAGAAAACCGCCTTCAGCGGGCCTGGGCCCCGCCTCCCCAACACAACGTCCAGGAAACCTTGGAACTTTCCATTGTCAGAGAAACTTCAACTAAACAAATTGTCCTTAAAACCGTAGGGCTGCGGAGAAGAGCAGGTCTAGGCAAGCTTTCTTGGATCCCTTTCGGCGTGCCTGCTTGGGGCGAAGAGTGACCAGAACCCTCCACCACCAAGGCGCAGAGGGAGAGGAGAGTGCAGCGCCTGTCAGTGTACCGGTGTGGCACTCACTGTGGCATCCAGAACCCGGAGGAAGAGAGCCTACGCCTGCACTCGGTTCAGAATGGATAAAGGGCAGCAGCTCCTGAGCTGCGGGAGCCTGCAGAGGGAGTCTGCTTTGGAGGACTTTTGCCAAGCCATCCACACCCTGCGCCAGGCTTCCCCGCATTTCAAGGAGAGGGCATTTGTCATAACTCAGATCTCAGAGGGCAGCCTCTGCTGAAGCGCCCCACTTCCTAATCCGCTCTGAATGCGGGCGCGCAGATGTTGCATTTGCCTGCTATCTGCAAATCTTCAGCTTTCCAGTTTTCCTGGTTCACAGTTTTCTGCAGCTCACCACACCCTCAAACCCACCCTGCGCTTGCAGGTGTTTTCCCCAGCGGATAGGGAACTCTGAAGGCTAATCTCATACTCTTCTCACCACCTTGGGCGAGGAACTGGCCACCTTGCCTCTGGAAATAGCCACGTGTGAGAGCAGACACACTTACTGGCCCACTGAGTCATGAGCTAAGCTTGTACAGGTCTCTTGACTGTATTCTCCACTTATCAAATCGGGATAGCTGGGACAGTCTCTTAGTTCCTGGGACCTGTCATGTCTCAGTGTCTGTTTTAAGCGTAGATGATTCGTGCACCCGAAGACCGCTAACACCAGGGCAGACCTCTCCACTGTCTTTCAGTCCCTTGGCTACTTTCTAGCTTGCTGTTTCTGCTGGGTGATTAACGATCCCAGATAGTGTAAGGAATTCGACTTCTTCTCAAGCTCAGCATTTTCAATTCTTTAATTTGTCCCCAGGTGATCGTTAGTGAGCCAGGCTGTAGATCACATCGGGCCAGCCAGGTAGAGGGAACAGCTGATTCAACACTGTTGAGTTGGGGTTTGGTTTTGTTTTTTAAAGGCAAGTCTGAAAGTAGCCCCTAGAGTACTTCAAGAAGGCAGCAGGCTGCAGGTTGTGGAGGTCCCTAAGCTAGACCCTTTCAGGTTGTCACCACTCATTTCTTTAAACAGTAAAACACAAACAAACAGCAAAGCCCCTCTGGGCCTTGGCCTCTGATGTGGGCAAAGCAATTTGATGAGGAAACTGAGGCTCACAGGTTTTCTGTTCCTAATTGGAGGGATCACCAGGTGAGCCAAGTTTTCCAAGTCTAACCTGCTTCCCGCATGCATTCCTGAATGCATATGCCTGCGGGTAACAGGGCCTTAAATAGGGTGAGAGCCCCCTATTCAAGGCTGCTCCAAAGGCTCCACAGATTGGCAATTTTATAGCAGGCACCTCTTCAATGCCCCATCTTTCCCCACTCCTCTTGGTGCCCTAATCACTCCTCTTATTTTCAAAAAGGAAAATTGTTTCTCCTGGTAGTGGGAGGAGAAACAGGATCATTGCAAGGTGTCTCAGCAGTAACACCAGTTGGTTTCCTAGTCTTTTCCTTCCCCACCACATCACCTTCCTGCTAAAGCAGATGTCTTCACTGGAGACAAACTGTTCAGAGCTGACTCCCTGAATGGGCTACTGGGAGAGGGGGAAGATAAGGAAAAGGACACTGAGGGGAAGAGTCTTTATGCTTGTTTTCCAGTATCTTTCAGGGTGCAAGTGGAGATTCTGCTCCCAGACAGCAGAAATGTGTTCTCCTTTCTGGTGACTGAGACACTGGTTAGCCGCTCCTTCACTCCAAAAATCTGGGGGAAAGTGATAAGAAGAGGATACCAACATCCTCTAGGTGGCAGCAGGCCCAGCGAGTATATGAAGGATCCTCCACTGCCCTGAGAGGGGTGAACAGGAGGTCTACTGGGTGAACAGAGATCCACTGGGTAGACAGCCTTGGACTTGTTCCCTGAAGTGATCAGGTTGTCATTTCTATCACGATTCCTTACATGATTTTCTAAAACAGAACTAGACTATGAAACTAGTCTCAGTCAGAAATAGGAAAAGTTGTTTCTGTCATTCCTGAAACTAGAATTCCTTTCCCAAATTAAGACCCTGAGCTTTCCTAAGCACTTCAGCCTGTCTATGAAAATGATGACTGAGGCTGGAATTAGCTAACTGGAGCTACATGCCTGTCTGTACCAAAGCAATGAACCTCTTAGAGAACAAGCAGAAAGGAGGGGTATGGGGTAAAGCCAGCTCAAATACAAGTGCTATTCATGAGGGAAGGAGGATGCGACCAGAGTAACACATTTCCTTTTGCTGGAGTTCTGATGTAATGGTAGGAACATGGGAGAGAAAAGGAAAAAACCGAGCAGATATAAAAATTCCTTCAAGTCACACATTGAGACAAAGGCTGTGTTTGAAGTTACTTAGAAGGTTGAGACCAGAAGAGGGAAAGGTTGAAGCCAGCCAGGGAGACTTAGCAAGACTTTCCCTTATGAATTAGGGCCAGTGAGATAGCTCAGTGGTCTAAAGTGCCTGCTTAGGCAAATGCGCAGGAACCATGGTTTGATCCCCCTGCACCACATGACATGCCAGCCCTGCCCCCAGGGTGGGCTGAGCCAGCCCCCAACACACAAATAAGAATTTTAAAAGCAGGTGATCTAGCTCAGTAGTAGAATGCCTTGTATTTGATTCTCAGTATAGGAAAAAGCCTACATCATTTGCACATATATGCACACATAAGCTTAGTTTTTTAAAAAAAGAAGTCTTACCTTGGACAGAACAGATATGTACATAATAAGTTCATTCATTAAATAAACTATAAATGTCTACTACAAAGAGCATTTTATTACTCTCTCCTCATAAATGTGTATATGTGTGTGAATACGGACTCAGCCAGTGAACTTTAATCTGGTTTTGTGGCAGATTTGTGAGATGTTCAAGTCTCAACTATCAGAGTAACAGGGCTCAGCCCTCAGGATACACACATACTCTGGGTTGTCACCAGAAGTGGTACTGAGTCTTCTGGCTCCTAGGAGCTCACACTTTTGCTCCAGTGTAGTTGGGAAATGAGAAAGGACAGTCTTGTGCTCCAAGTCCTCCAAGTCTTGGGCTTATGCTGAGAAGCAGTGTGCTAAATCCCTTTTAAATAATGCTTTCCATTCCTACAAGCTGTTCTTCTTTCAGGAGCATTCTAAAGAGCTTGGGAATCATAAAGCATGCGATCAACATTTTAAAAATGTATACAGCAAAGAAAGGGAAAGGCTGATTTAGGGTTGTTTCCACAAGGGTACACTCCAACAGTATGCAAGCACATAGGGGCACGTGTCCAAAGAAACACACAAGACTGTGCAGATCACTTCCATTTCCATGGAAGGCACCTACAAGAAAAGAATAAGGTGGGGCCGGGGAGATGGCTCAGTGGAATAAGTGCTTCCCTGGCAAGTGCAAGGATCTGAGTTC
>NDGN011549274.1:2653-15910 GCA_002564285.1 Tympanoctomys barrerae | reverse complement strand
GAAGAAGAAGAAGAAGAAGAAGAAGAAGAAGAAGAAGAAGAAGAAGAAGAAGAAGAAATTATCTGTTCTTTTCAGTAGACCAGTAGAAATCAGCAGTAAAATCATTCAAGCCATGTTGTGTATAATATACCTATACTTTTCCTTTCCTTCTTTCTTTTCTCCTTTCCCTCATCTCATCTGTTCCTTCCCTTTGAGCAGTTTATTTCCCTTTCCCAGTATCTGTTGTACCTTTTGGATTTTATTTACTCTTTCAGGTTCTTACACTAAAGTTTGGATTTTGTGAATTTCCCTCTGTCACTATCCCTGAGAATCCCAAAGTTTTTTCAGACCCTCCCTCTAATTTTGGTCATGCATATGGCATTTCCTTTCATTGGATCCTCTGCGGCTTGTGGGGAGAGAGAGAGAGAGAGAGAGAGAGAGAGAGAGAGAGAGAGAGAGAGAGAGAGATCTCACCACTCACTATAGTGCAATTCTTCCACTCATGTGTGCAGTGGGCTTTGCTGGCCGCTACTGCTAACATCTCTTCTGGACTCTTGATTTCTGAGCATCGGAAACATGGCTTATCAGCAGTGGGCGGTGGTGATAACTTCAGGTAAGTCTCCCTTCCTTTTCCATCTTCTCTCTGGGCTCCACTCAGAGCTAAGGATAAGTTTGAGTACCTATGTCTTTATTTCCAGAACTTCTTGAACACTAAGATATTCCAAGATATCCTAAGAGGATGACGTGTTTGCTTAGGCAACCTAGTGGCCAATTTAGCTCTATTTCAGCTAACAAAACCGACAGTTCTCACCCATCTGATAGGCCCCAAATGACTACTGAACAGGGCAAGAAATACTTATTAAGCTTCCCCAGTGTGTTGAGTAGTGCTCGTACTTGGTGAGATTACTGTCGTGGATCTTTGCCTTCTTTAGGAGGTCACTTCTAAGGGGAGATAGCTCTAAAAATGGCAAGTATGTTGTATGTCTCTTTTTCTCCTTTCTCTGTTTGCTGAAGATAATTATAGATAGGTCCTTGGGACAAGTGCAGGTGAAACTGCATGAAAAACTGCTTTGACTCACTAGAAAAGCAGATTTTGCCCTTTGTGACTGAGAAGAAACAGTTTTAAATATGGTGGAATCCAGCTACTTTTTGGTGTGCATTGATAATTTCCATTTTGGAAATTCCTCTGTGCTACATGATAGTAGTAGGGACATCACTGACGAAACACTTAATTTCCTAGGGTTGGAAAGGAAATAAACCACTTCTGCAAATGGTCCTGGTGTGCAGCTCTTGTCTCGATGGTGCTTATGCTTCAAACACTCCTGTGTCTCATGGGAGCTGAGTTCAAACACCCTGTGTGACCTTTCTAAGTGTGGTATTGAGGAAAGCAACGTGGAATTGGCTCTGCCCAATTTACACAAGCCAGCTTCATCAAACCACAGGCAAACCTGATGTGTTAGGTCCCTGTCGATACAGGGATTGGTCCAGGGGTTAGTCAGCTTCCGTGGCTAATGTCATAGTACAACAGAATGGGTAAGTGTTGTTGAAAAGGCCGATCACAGCTCTTGGTTCTGGAAGTCCCAGTGAGAGAGGCTGTGCCTAGCGATGGCCTTATTGCTGACAGAGTCCTGGAGTAGTGTAGGTGTCACCTCATAAAAGAGGGAGTAGGCAAGATGTGCGCATTCTGGTCTCTTTCTCACTTATACAGCCACTTGTTTTGGGTTATGCAGGTTCCTTCTGGTTACCTTTCCTGCCCACTTCCAAAGGCCCACCTCCGACTACCATGGTCAAGCTGAATTTCTAACCTCTTTATTCATTCCAAGAGGAACTAAACATCCCTATGAGTTCCAGAGAGGACAAGCTACATTATAACAATAGCAGTCCCGAATCAGGCATATACACTGATGGTGACCACTGTCAAGGATTTGTATGACATATATCTGGTGATATAGGACCATACTATTTCCTCTTGACTCAGTCTGTGAGGACAGCATAAGCCTGGAGCAGCTGGCCACCACCTTTCCTACCACTTGTCTATCGGAAAGTAACGCAGAGGGGACGGTAGAACCAAGAGTTTAAGAGAAAGAGAATTAGACTCGAAACCCTGCATCTAGCTTTATCTGACCAGATAAAGCCCTCTGGGATGTTCTGATTACATAAGGAGCTGAACTCATTTTTGTATAAGCTAATGTAAGTTAAATTTCTGTCACCCACAAGCAAAATAGCCCTTTTCCTAATGAATAAAGACTGTCTTAGAATAAGCAATTTATATTTTACACTATGATAATACGAAGTTTAGAAAATCTTTGGGGACTTAGATAGCGACAGTGATTTTTTTTTTTTAAATAGAGGGCGTGTATAAAGAGCACACTTTGAAATTTCCTGGGGAATTGAAACAAGAGAGAAAAAGCCAGTAAAAGAGGGCTCAACCTCTGCCAAAATGGGTGTGGCCCCCACCAAAAGGGCGTAGCCTCCATCAAGAGGGCGTGGCCTCCACCAAAAAGGGGGTGGCCTCCACCCAAAGACCCCAGGAGCAACATCAGCCAAGTGAGTAAGCCAGGAAGACCTTGTACTTCCTGACTTAGGGCACTTCTTTATTCCTTTTAAACCAATTGCACATGCATACAGTTCAGGAAGAAAATTATCTCTGGGATCCTAAACTATGTGTTCTCTGAAATATTTATCTTTACAGTATCAACACAAATACCTCCATGGCTAAACATTTGATCATTTCATCTTAAATATGAGGAGTTTAATTTAATTTAATCCTGGTCAGAAAAAAAAATCAAAACTTTTTCACAGCCTATAAGAATCTTTATAATTTTGCTATTTACAAGAACTTTATGTATGTTTCCTTTTAATATTATGTCAAATATCACCTTTGGTTTCCTCGACCCATGATTAGGCCAACCTTTTCACATGAGTCTGGACATCAGTGTTTTGAAAATCACTATCCAGCCTTATGTCGAACTGATTCAAACTTGCTCACCACCTGGCCAAACACAGTTAGCACTTCCTGTGAGAGGCATGCGCAGACCCTCCAGGTGGCCTCGTGGTTGCACCTCACTCTTTACTGCTATTGTGGTGGAATAACAACTGGTGGGCAACTTGTAACACCCAGCTAAACTGAACCACGTGGTGCTGGGTGTGGTAGGCCGACCTGAGGATTGTTGCAGCAGCATGAGGCAGAACTGGAGAGGAAGAAGTTCAGAAGTTGTTAGGGAGCTCTTGGGAGCTGTTGGTGTGCTTGGGGCCACTGCTGGTTCTCTTAGAGGAGCTTGTTCTGAGAATTTGGCTATTCTTATCATCAAAGGAGCTTGGGACCTTGCTGTCACTGGGAGTGGGTATGGTTCATTTTGGGGGAGCTCTGGTCCTTGCTTTGAGCATCACTTCCTGGCTACGGAGGGAATGACGTTGCACTGTGCTGTCTCCTGGAGAAGCTTGTTGAGCTGGTTTTCCTCATAGTCGTTCAGTTGTTATCATTAGAGGCACTCAGGACCTCATTGTCACTGGGGATGGCTGTGACAACTTTCCGGGAGCTCTGGTTCTTACATTGAGCTTTGCTTCCTGGCTCCAGCTCATATCCCTCAACCTGATAGCACAGATCCTTCATCCCACTGGCACAGACTTTCTAGTTTCTGCCAATGACCTTTGGGTCTTCCCAGCACCTACCCATGAAACAGACCTCCATGAGACATTGTTATAGACTCTGGATCTCCTGTTCAGCTCATGGGGGCGGGCATTATAATGGGCTCTGGGTCTTCAGCCTGGCTCACGTAGGACATTGCAATGTGATCCGGACCCTCTTCTGGATTCTTTGGTCTTTAATGTGTGGACAATTTCCTGCACTGTCTTTGCATATGACTTGTTGTGTTACTATTATAAAATAATTCTATGAATTACGTATCCTGCATTAATTTCCCTGTATAGACCACAAACTATAACACATGTACATCTCATTATTGCAGCCCTTATAAGTGTCTTGGTCAGTTTTCACCGTTGTAATCGAATACTGTAGACTGAGTGCCTTAAGCCACAATCATTTGTTTCTTACATTTCTGGTCCAAAATGAAGTGGCCATAAGATTCAGTGTCTGGCTAGGTCTCGGTTCCTGGTTTGCATGCGGTCACTTACTCCTCATCTCTACCCATGGCAGAAAGGAACTGTAGAGTTTTCCAGAGTCTCCTTTGTAAGGGCGCTGCCTTAGTTCCATTCATGGAGGATTTACTCTCCAAATGCCTGACTTTTTAGTATCATTTTATTGGAAGTAACTATCTCAACATATGAAGTTTTATGGAACATAGTAATTTAATCTCCAACTGTAAGCTTTCAGGTTTACTTTCATTTTGTAAGACTTCTTGCTAGACAAGAAAAACTTGTAGATGGTTTCTACTGAGGAAGCTCTTTAAAATGTAGTTGTAAAAGTTTCCAAAATGAAAAATCTTCAGGTTGTTCATTAAAGTAGCAGATCAGTTCAGTTCTAGGATATTTATTACATGTTAGACATTCTACAAAGAAGCAGAAAATTTTGAGAGGTATGCCTCAAGCCCTTAAGCAGAGGTATAGGGGTAGCAGACAGACAGACAGACAGACAGACAGACAGACAGACAGATAGACAGATAGGCAGACACTCACTTATAGAGTACAAAGAATGTGTTCACAAATTTCAATGGTAGTCCAACAGGCATTCTATATGGATGGGATACAGAAAGCTTTATAGAAAAAGCAGAATTTGAATTGAGTCTTGAATTCTGTAGGGAAATGGAAAAAAAGAGGGGAACTCCCCACAAAGCACAGATACTGTTCATGTAAAATTCGGAATATGTGTAGGGTGTTCATGGTGCAGAGCAAGGACAATATTCGAAATAATTGTATCCCTCCAAAATTCATCTGCTAAGATCTTAGCCCTCAGGGTGATAGGAAAGGATTAGGCCTTGGGATCTTAGGAGGTGTTGGACTATGAGGCCAGAGGCCTTCTGGGTAGGACTAGTGGCCCCATGAAAGAGAGCTGAGAGAGACCTTATCCTTTCACCATGGAAGGCTATAGAGAGAAAATCAACCCTAGTAGATAATGACTCTGATTTAGTCTTGGACTTCATGGATTCCATGGATATGAGCAACAGTTTTTGGCATTTTCTTAAACTATCCTGTTTATGTTATTTTTGTTAGGGTTGCTGCTAAGAGGCTGAGACTAAATAAGACGATGTTTAGTTTCTATTCTGGCATAGAGGAGGTGTTCAGTAATTATTGAGTGAACCAATTTAGGATGCAGGAATAAGAGTGATAGGAGAAGTATGTAGAACACAATTTTCAGACATACATTGGGAGGAGCTATGTACATCAAGGTAAGATCTTAATCCTTCATCTAGATTTAAGACTGTATGTGCTAATCATCAAGGCTAAATCTTATTCCCACTGTCTAATTTGAACACTGGCCCACCAAGTACTAGTTACATTTCTTTAGAAAAGCATATATCTCAGCCTTTACCCACAAAATGAGGATAATAATGGTATCCACTTTATAGGTTGCTGTGAAGATCACAGTATTTAATAAACAACATCACACATCTGACTTTTCAAATAAAGACTAATTATTATGGTATCAATGCTTTGAATCATGGATGACATGTGTAGAATTCTAAAGGAGTGAACACAATAAATTTCACTTCTTTTTGACACTAGGGCCTATCTGAGTTCACAGCATGCCATCTTTCTTGATTTTGACCCCCTGGTCTTTATTCATTTTGGAAAAAAAAAAACCACAGCCCCATGAAAAACAAGGGTGATTTCAAAAAGAAGCCAGAGGCATGGAAAAGTACCAGTCATGGCCTGGGACTAGATAATGATATATATTACCAGTTGCAAAGGCTCTTAACCCTGGAGGAGGAAAATAGTAGCTTGGTAATGGGATTGAAGTAGGACCCTTAGGACTCAGAGTTAGAAAGGCTAGTATTAAATTTCAAGTTTAACTGGGTATAGGAGACAGGAAAAGTGAGCTAGGAAAAAATGGAAAAATGAGTAAATGGCCGATAATAGTCACCAGAAGAGAAAAGTGCGCTGAGATGTGTAGCTGTCTCCCTTCCCCTGCCTATGTCTCTTACCTCTTGAAGGACAGTGCCAGACTCTGGGATGCTCCCTTCTGAGTTAAGTACAGCCTAGAGGATGCAACTTAGGTCTGAAGCCTGACACAGGGGATGGGAAGAAAAGCCAAGCCATCACTGGGATGGTTTCTAACAATTTCTGCACCTTTTACCTGTGTTCTCTGAGTTTGGCTGTGGATCTCACAGTTAGCTGCTGTTTAAATAAACAAACATTATTCTTCCAGCACATCTGAGCTTCCTTAACTATGAATTCTATTATACAGCACTGTGTGCTAACCATAGGGACTGAATGGCAGCTCAGCGACAACATGTAGCTGGGCCAGCAAAGAGGAAAATGGTGGCTCCGTGGTGTCCAGACTTTCCCTGAGGATGCGTGAGATACTCATGTGTGGGCTGTGAAGAGTGATTTTATGCTCATGCCAGTTTTGGGGAAAGCAGAATAAACCTAGCTTATGCTATGGACTGCAGGATCTTTAGATGCTTAATTTAACAATGAGAACTGTTCGTGCATTGAAGGGAAGACATTGGAAGAAGCAAAGAGGGCTGGGCAGGGAGTAGAGGGTTTTGCTTTCAATGTGACCAGCCTAAAGAGAGAGAAAGTGAGAGAATGCAGCCAGAGCCATGGTTGGTGTGCACTGCTGCTTAGTGAGANAGATTCCTTACTACTTCCTCACTTCCCTCAAGGTTCTGAAAGCCAAAGGCAGACCACTGACCTTGTGGTCTCTCATGCATGGTGTTCTTGTCTTGCTGAGGACCTCAGGATTTGGCCAAACTCTTAAGTAGATGCTGATGGCATGACATGGATCAACTCAGTACGGTAGGTGTCCTTATGCTTCCCGATCAGTTCTGTCTTAGGACTATTATATTTAATCTTCCTTTTTAGGTTCAGCGCTACCCACAACACTGAATCCTGAGCTTTTCTTTCAAGTACTTGCAACTCTCAAACAGGGATATAAGAAGAGGAAGAAATTGTAGGTCCAATCTTTCTTCTGTTGTTGTTTAAATGGTGGGTCAATCCCTTAATGACACAGGGAATTAACACAAAGCAAGCTAGTTGAAGTAGTAGGTAGAGGATGGCTTCACTTTTGACCCAAAATTTAAAAGTATAAAAATGCATATTAATATCTGGAAGGTCACGTACCAAAGTATCAACAGTATTACTACCGTCCAGTGATTATTCTGCCTTTGCTTCCATGTCTATTTTGAAACAGAGCTGTTTCTGAAAAAAAAAAAAAAAAGCCAGCACTGAAGAAACAGTTATTTTATGCAAACTGTTTATTAAGTATGCTTATCTATATAATTTGATATCAGAATTTCATGAATGGAGGTAGGCCTAGACATGAGTAGCAAACATACCTGCCACAATACTTCACTGAATGAGTAAGTGAAGTGTACGGTGCTCCTTGAAACGAACCGTGCAAACGTGAATAATGACCCCGTCTTAGACCGACCTGGAGTGAGATTTTCATGTGTGTGCTGCGAAAATCTTCATTGTTTTCTCCTAGAAAAGGTAGCTCTGCATTCTCAGGAGAATGAGGGTAGGGATTGAAAGGTAATGATCAAAACTTACAAAGCCCACGGCGAGAAAGTTATAGTATGTCTCTAAAACATGTTTCGTTATAAAATAAATTGCTAAAATGAGCATCTCGAAGTTATCTAGTAAAAAACATGAATTATGTTAACTTAAAAACTTTCTTCTGCTATTGTAAGTGATTAAAAAGTAAAAGGAAGGCAAAGAATGGAGAAGCGACAGAGAGAGGAGGATACTGGGTCACAGAGAAAGACTGCAGAAGTAGAAGAAGTGATACTGTCACGTCTCCCGGAAGCCCAGGTATCAGAATAACAACAAAGTGTATATAAATACCAGGTTAGGGTTACATAATGAGCTCAGTGAGTCATCCCATGTGACTTGCTAAGTTGCAGAAAGAGTAACTCAAGTTACTTTTTTTTCTTAGATAAGAAAATTGAGGATGTGGAAGTTTTAATGTGTCTTCTGACACTCTTGGGAGTTAATTTCCACAATGCCCGACACAGGCAACATCACCAGTAAATCAGAGTCCCACAGCTTTATGGTCCATTTCCATTTGGCTCATTGAGGTGTTGGAAGTGTTTCTTAAATTGCCATGAGCAGCAGCGGAGCAGCTCTGCTCTCTGTAGCTCTGTGACACTTACCACGTCAGGTAGGACTCAAGGCATCAGTCACTGCAGGAGAAGGCATCAACATTGCTGAGATCGTTTCCCTTCCTTCACTTTTTAAATGCATTTCTCTGAATAGACTGTGTCCACACTGAGTGTCGTGTGGACACTGCACACTGCATTGCAACCCGAATATCTCCTCTATCTAGAGCAGCGACTGTCACGGAGCAGGTGCTTAAAAAAATAATTGGAAGTGCGAGAGTGGTTGCCACTCTTACCAATGATGTAAGAGTCTCAGTAAGTTGTTCTTGCACATGCAACCCCAAGCCCATTAATACTGTAAAAAAAAAAAATCTGAAAGGCTATTTTAGCCGAGAGAGATGTTTGCACAAATTCCTCACTGACCTGGCAAGTGCAGGGGCAGACAACACTAATACTCATCCTGGATCAAAATCAGGACGTTTTGTTTGCTTGCGTCTCAGGGCTCAATCTCCTTGTACATAGAATGTATCAGGTTGGTGCTCCTGATGGGCAGGCTTCCTGGAGCACCACTGGGTTAGCAGTGTTTCTACTTGATCTATTGACAAAGGGACGCTGGAAAGTAAATAGCTCTGCCAACTCCAGATAGCCGGTTGGAGGTCGGGGCAAGCAGGAAGGCTTTGCACTAAGCTCCAAGCTGGCACAGGGCTTGAAGTTTGCCACAGTTGGTTTGGGAGGGCCAAATGAAGGCAGAAAAGTAAACGCTGAGTGTGATCAGTGTGTCTAGGGAATACTAATTTAAGCGAGAAGAGAGAATGGGAGGGAAGAGAATGGGAGGGAAGGCAAGCTCGCACATTTAATTCTACCTTTAGTCCTTCGTGATATAAAATTTCTGTTTCTCCGAAAAGACAGAGTGATAGCAAGATGAATTTGACAGCAAAGGAGGAGTAAGGTCCTGTCATTAAGATTAGGTGAAGCTAGGTTCAATTCATGCATCTATAAAGCTCTGTCCAGGGAAGTACAAAGCCCTGCTCAGCCCCACAGAATCTAGCTTGCTTCAGCTCTGGTGAAGGTAATACTTAGAGAATTAGCCAGAGAAGATGAACTTGATGTTAACCTCATATCCTAGATTTCAGCTACCTGATGCTGTGGGAGGAAAAGAAGAATCAAAATACAGAAAAGTCATGAGAGCATGTTTATGGGTATGTATAAGAAGTTTGTATAGGACCAGCCAGATAGCTCAGCAGACTAAAGTGCCTGCTTAGGCAGAGCTCAGAGACCGGGGTTAGATCCCCAGCCCCACATGCCATGCTGCAACCCCCCACGGCACACTGAGGTGGCAATTGAGACTAGGCATGGTGGCATATGCCTGTAATCCCGGTGATTGGGAGGCTGAAAACAGGAAGATCACTAGGAGTTCGATTTGTGTAGTGAGACCCTGTAGACCCTGTACTAAATACATAAAGAAAATGTTCATATGTAAAGAAAATTTTAAAAAACCTTTTAAGTGGATTAAAGTTAGAGGCCAATGGAAGAAGGGGAAAAGGGGTGAGAAAATAATGTGAGATGAAAACAAAGTTAAAAACTTGTCAAGGACAGGCTAGAGGTAAATGAACCTCTGAACTGACTCACGTAACTTTGTGGTCTGTACAAGAGAAAAATACAATTGGGCAAATAAATATTACCACTGGAAACCAACCTGGCTAATGTGATACCCTGAGAAAATGCGGAGATGCACATTCTGTTGTGGGTGTTACACCGAGCCAGGTAAAAGCTGCAAGAAAGAGTGCTCCAGACAGCAGGAAGAGTCTTTGCCAAGTCAGAGGTGCTCTAAGTGGATTCCTCCATCAGAGCACAGAGCCAGCCCCGAGGCCAGTCAGTGGAGGCCAGAGTGGACTGGGGGAGCCAGAACCAGATTGCCGTTTAAATTCTGCGCGGCCTGGTAGACCACAGTGAAAGGCGGCATTTTAGTCTAAGTGCGTTGAGAAGCCATTAAGAAGCTTTAATGCAGGGGCTGGTGAATGAGAAGGGAGAGGGGATGTAGCATAGTTAGATTTTTGTTGAGCACTCTAGCTGCCGTCAGAGAGCCAAAGTGGCGATGCAGACAGATCTATTAAAAGCTTTCTTGCGCCACTCCAGATGGACTGAGAGTGGATTGAACGATGGTGCAGACGATGGGAACACAGAGGAGTGATTGATTGGAGGGATACTTGGAGATGCCAACAAAGGTCATGCAAACCTACTATGTCTTTGACAGGGCTCGTATGTGTTGAAGTTCTCCATCTGTTTTGTTGGAGGATTCGGCAACTCTTTTGGCTTCACATCTGAACTAGCCATGTTCCTTTTCTTGCAGATGATAAAGTGTGGGTTTGACAAGCATGTATCATCTTGGGTGGAATGTTTTGGAGCCAGTGGGTGTTTTGATAGTCCTTTCCTGTGACGTGGTATTAAGGCGGCCCTGGGAAAAGTCTGCCTCACCGATCTGTATCCCAGGATGGTGATGATACGTGACAGAGCCATGACGGACCAGTGACAAAATGAACGAGCATTCAATATTTTTTCTGTTCAAAGGCACATGAAATGTTTGTTAAGCTGCCCCATATGCCATGCCAGGAGACGTATCTCAGTATGTCTCAAAGGAGCAGCTTCACACAAGCTTTTCTTGTTCTTTTGAAAGTGGCAGTAAATGTGAGTAGCAGAAAAAAAATGTCAGAGAAACTCCTCATATATGATGACCTTCAACTTAAGATAGTTGTGAGAACCCTGATAAACCAAATTGTATGAAAGTATCATAAATAAATTAATTTAATGCATCTAAACTACAGAGCATCATTTCCTAACCTAGCCTACCCTAACCATGCGAAGAACACTTACCTGAGCCTACAAATGGGCAAGAGTACTTAACCCAAATGATATTATGTAATAAAGTATTAGATATTTCATGCAATCCATTAAAAAATTGTTTTACAAGCCCTGGCAGTTGTCTGAGTTATCAGTTTTTAGAATTTTATGGTTTAGCCTTGATGTCTTGTGCCCAGTTTGAAATAGAAATCCTGAAAAGGAGGGCAGCACTGTCAAAATGAAGAGTTAGTTGAGCTCATGCTGCAATGAAGGGACCCAGTATACAGGATTCAGTGCATAGATGGACTGCTCTGAAGAACTTGAGGAGAAAAGGATGCGCTTCACAGGTGCAGGGCTGGCGGCTGAGCATGACCCCCACGTGTTTGCACAGACCTTGTCAGTTCTTTGGCATGCCCTGGGGTTTGTGCTTGAACTTGAAACAGCCATCTGTTCATGTCCATTGACTCTGCCTGGGCTCCTCAAGACAGGGGCCGGGCTGCTCACTATTGCCATTCCCAGAGGGTCTTGGATAGGTCAAGTTCAGGCAGCCCTGGGAGGAGGAAGCCTAAGAGAGAGTCAGCAGTCCCCAAACTTTTGTTTTTTTTTAAAAAATACTTTATTTATTTATTTGGTACAGGGTCACACTATGCAGCTCAGACTTGTAGTGATCCTCCTGTCTCAGCCTCCTCAGCTCTGGGATTACAGGCATGTGCCAAGACACTCAGTTTCATGCCCAAGGTTCCAGAGCCAATGCAGCATGTGGTGCCGAGAATCGAACCCAGGTCCTTGAGCTTTGCAGGCAGGTGTTTAGACTGCTGAGTGATCTCCCCAGCCAGCAGTCCCTAAACTTGATCCCTGGTAGAAACATCTTTTAAAAGGCACTGGTAGGTAGGTGGGAATCTTGGCTAGGGAATCAGAAAACACAATGTGTCAAA
Source organism: Tympanoctomys barrerae (assembly GCA_002564285.1). Taxonomy (NCBI): domain Eukaryota; kingdom Metazoa; phylum Chordata; class Mammalia; order Rodentia; family Octodontidae; genus Tympanoctomys; species Tympanoctomys barrerae. Next base: position 3,939 of record NDGN011549274.1, on the reverse strand, counting down.
ATCTATGGGTAACACTTGATGAAAATGTAAGTTTTGAATTATTATATTTGAAAAGAAAGAAAAATTCAGTGATCTGTAATTAGTGACCTGTTTCTACTTTTAGAAACTAGAAAGAAGAGCTAATTAGTGAATGAATGGAATAAAAATTTCAATAAAATTTGTAAGACAATTTTAAAACTTAAATGCATAAACACTAAGTGAAACCACAAATTTAAAAATTAAATGTTTGAAAAGTTTAATGAATTAATAAAATCTAACAACATTGAGTAAGAACATAAAATATAGTGTATAATATCAGGAATGGAAGACAGGACACAGGACAGTTTTGCAGTTCCCATGAACACTAAAATCTTAATCCACTTTATCCTAGTGGATTCAACAACTTAGAATGAATGAAACACTTTTGGAGAGAACAACTTACTAAGTCTGAAATTAAAAGCACACTGTTAAATCCAAAATAAGCTCTAACTACTTAAAAAATTGAACTCATAGTTTAAAGTCTTTCCATTAATAAAATGTTTAAGAATTTTTAAAGTTCATCTGAAAATGTAAAATATGCTAAAATAGAGTACTTACTCCAAAAACAATTTATAAAGGATGAAAACTTTATAGGATTTATACACTTTAATTTTAAAGTTTGCTGTGAATCTGATGTAATCAAGGCTAACAGATATTATCAAAAGGACATTATTTAAAGGAATAAAATGCAAACTCAAAAGATGAATCTCTCGTATATTTCTAAAAACACAAAGGCATCATGGGTAATACAGCAGTCCCTCATTAAGTTTTGCAGTTCAACTTTTATGCACTCACTGTTTTGTGGGTTTTCAAGAAATATTAGTCCAAATTATTTATCACGGATGTTTTTCTCTATTGCAGGATTTTGCGGTACAGTACAGTATATGTATGTTGTTAAGATTACTTAGGTTTGCAAGTTTAGAAAATGATTAAGAACATTAGAAGTGTTTCTAAAAGTGTGGGAAAGGTTTACAAGAGTGTGGGAAGGGTTTCTAAAGCCTTAAAATATATAAATACTAAAATAAATATAATGTTGCTACTTCACTGATTTTCACTTATCACGGGGGTATCTGGAATTTAACCTCCATGAGGTTAAGTGAGGGACCACTGTAAGTGGATAACAAAAAATATTCTCAAGAAATAGTTGAGGGGCCAGGGAGATAGCTCAGTAGAATAAATGCTTGCCTAACAAGCACAAGGTCCTTAGTTCAATCCCTGGTACCACAAAAAAAGAAAGAAAGAAAGAAAGAAAGAAAGAAAGAAAGAAA
>NDGN011549261.1:2194-13455 GCA_002564285.1 Tympanoctomys barrerae | reverse complement strand
AAAAAAAAAAGAAAAAAAAAAAAGAAAAAAAGAAAGAAAGAAAGAAAGAAAGAAAGAAAGAAAAATATGCAGACAGCCTCCCCCCACCCCTTTCCTCTCCTGAATTTAATAGTTTTGTCAATTGAGCCTTAAGCTAAAAAGCAGTACAGGCACCATAGTTGTAAAGCAAATGTCAGTTTTTATCTAAGGATTATATTATTTCCAAACACTGGTACATTTTCCAATTTAAGTAATAACCTCTTCCCCTTCTTTTTCTGGTTGGCGAAAATTCTTAAGAGTGGCTTCTTTCTGTTAGCATTTTATGGAGAGAATGCATTTTCTTCTGTACCCAGAAGCAGCTATCTTTTGTCTTTTGTAGAAACTTTCCTTATAGTTGACAGATAGCATATACATAGAGCATGCATGGTAAAGTCATAGCATTATTGGTGAAAACCATTTCAGAGTAGGAAACTTATATGCCTAATGAAAAATGAGAAAAATAACAAACTAGATATTGTTTTATTCTAGTTTTTGTGTATTTTAAATTCTTGCAGCATCCTTATTAGGTAGGTATTATGATTATCCTTACTTTGAGGGAACAGGCTATGCCACTTGCCCAAGGTTATATCTAGTAAAGATATACTGGGACTTGAACTCATGTCTTTGTGCAATTTGTGCACTTACCTACTCCATGGTATTAATTGCTCTACTCAGAGAATGCCTTCTTTAAATTTCTCACTTATGGTAAGGGGTAATAAAATTACTTTGATTTTTTTCTTCTAAACATTTATTAAGTAAAAAGTTTTCTTAGACATGATCTCTGGGTACTGATGATACAGCTTGGTGGCAGATCATTTGCCTTGTATGTGAAAGGTCTTGGGTTCAATGCCTAGCACTGCAGGGGGAAAATGTGACCTGTATGATACTTAAAATTTTTTTTTTTTTTTTTTTTTGCTATTTTAAAATTTGTATGCTATTTAAAAAAAAAAAAAAACTTTTATCTTAGGACCACACTCTTGAGCATCTGTTTAAAGCTAAATAGCTTATGCTTTATGCAGTGCTTGTGTGCACTATTTTAGTGATAGTGGCAACTGAATGTCCTTTTAGATCAGTTTTTATTAGCTTAAGACTGGGACTTTTTTTTAATTTAATAGTGCAGTGCCGAATATGTGGAGGCAGATGGTACTCCTGCTGTAAACTTTGAAGATGAGTGTCTGCTTCTGGTCATTGAGGCGTCCACATGCCCACCAGTGGACTGCTAGGTTCAGTGCTTCAATGGAGCAACTTGGGTGCCATCCCTGCTGGGGGGACTTGTCAGCCTTCCTTCAGGAGTCAGGCAGGAATGAAGAAGTGCAAGATTTGCTTTAATAAATGGTTGCAGAGGGATTCCCGGTGTGCCCTGCCAGCCCTGCCTGTGGAGCGTGCTGAGGCCGGGATTGAGACTGGGCATGGTGGTACACACCTGTAATCCTAACACTTGGGCGGCTGAAAACAGGAAAATCACTACAAGTCTGATCTACATAGTGAGACCCTGTAGTATTTCTATTCCTTAGACTTTTTTTTTTTAAGAAAGTAAGCAGGAGATTTTGTTTTATTTCATTATTTTGTATTGGTTGTGTTGCCTCATGTGTTGAGTTTTTGGTTTTTGTGCAATCCAGTTTTTATAGAATTGAAAAAAAGAAACCCAAACTATCATCCAAGTGAATTTTTTATCTTTTTTAAAGAGAGTACAAAATAGTATTAAAACAGAAAAATTACAAGTGTTAGTTTCACTTAACAAAATAATAGGAGTTTCACAGTTGTAATGCATAGTGTTGTTCATATTACCAGATATAGGCATGCAAGATTGGAAGAAGAGGAAAAGAAATATATAAGATAGAAAAAGTAGTGTTGTTGTGTAGTAGTATAAGGTTGTAGTATTTCTGTTTGCCTTCTACTTGATAGTCAGAGTTACCACATTTACTCTACAAATGTACATGTTTTATGATTGATTAAAAACATTAACTGCTTGGACAGTTTGCCTTTGGAACAAGAGTATTGAGTTTTTTCTTGCAATGTGTGCAGCTAGCATTGGAACAGTTTACTAGTTCTATATTATTTACAGTTGCTTCCTTACATGTCAATTATCTAGATTTCAGCCGTTTCATTTAGAACCTTTGCAGCTTAGTTTTACCTTAATGTTAGGTGTAAAGCATACAAATGATAGTTAGCCCTGCACATGTTTTAGCTGGTGAGTTACATTCAGGTTTCATCACGACTTCTCAGATGGATCTTTTAGATAGTTCATTTCCTAGAACCATTTGTGAGTCCTGATTATGTTAAAAGAAAATCTCTTAAACTTCCATAAATTACATATTTCACCTTCCTGGTAAGGTTGATAGTTTAAAATCAAACCACATCACAATACTATCCAAAAAATGTTACTCAGATCACAAGTTTAATGTGAAAAAAAATATGCCTATTAATTGAAAGACTGTAGCCCACCAGTTCTATAACTTTTTGTTTCTGTAGAACTAACTAGGAGTGGCTAAGGGCGTAACTCAGTGGCAGAGCATTTATCTCACATGTGAATGGTTTAGGATTTGATTTCTAGAACTGTGAAAAAACCCTAAACAAACAAGCAGAACCAGGTAGGTTTGACTAAGAAAGGCCACTTCTCCAACTGCATACATAAAGATCTATAAAAAAAAATTACCAAAGAAATATGTACACCTTTCCACCTTTTTTCTCTCCGTTGCTCTTCCCACTATAAAAATTACATACATTTCTGCCAGGAGTTTTGAGACCCTGTCTCAAAAACATCAGGAAAAAATATAGCACCAGAGAAATCTCTTCCTCTGTGTATGTATAGATTTTAAGAAATAGTAGGATTGAGTAATGGGCCAGCCAAATAGCTCAGTGGATTAAAGTGCCTGCAAGCAGGCGCAGGGGCCAGGGTTTTGATTCCTGGGCCTGCTGTGCCAGCCTCCTTGCCCTGGGCATGCAAGGACAGCAGTTGAGACTGGGTGTGGTGGCGTGCGCCTGTAATCCCAGCTCTTGGGAGGTGTAAACAGGAGGATCACTAAGGCTCCAATGTAGTAGTGTGACCCTGAACACCCTGTAGAACCTTCCCTAAAAAATACACAAAAAAGATTGAGTAATGTTATATAACTGCCTGATTCTGTACAGTGTATGTGAATTTCAAGATTTTGTTTTTACTTTTTAATTTTTTATTATGTGTTTGGTACAGGGTCTCACTATGCAGCTCGGACTTGTAGTGATCTTCCTTTTTTCAGCCTTCCCAGTGCTGGGATTACAGATGTGCACCACCACACATGGACTTGGTCGCCAGCTCACCATGCTCTGGGGGCGGACCTGTGTCCATGTGGCAGTACTAGGGATCAAACCCTGGTCCTTGTACTTGTCTAAGCAGGTGCTTAGTCCACTTAGCTATCTTGTCTGCCCTGAATTTCAAGGAGTGAAATTTAGATTGGCTAATACCATTTAAGAAGACTTTCCTTAATGAAAGTAGTAGTAGTACTACTAATAATATATGACAAAAAAAATCATATACAATAGTAATAGTTCATAGTTTTCTGTCTTTTCCTTTTTCCAAACAGTTTGCCCAAATTATTTTATCCTTACCGTATTCCTGTGAGGCAGGTTCTCTTTTCCTGGGCACCTTACTTCATGGTTGAAACAGAGAACCCAAAGAGGATGGGAGCTGGGCTTTGAAGCCAGGTAGTCTGGCATCTGAAACCACACTGATCTTCACTTTGCTACATGGTTTAGCTTCTGAGTAAGCTAAGTAGTTTTCTAGTCCAAAGGTGTTATTTCTTGTTGTATGTTTGAATGCTCCATGTAAGCCTCTTTGGAAGTTTACTGAAGGTTAACATTTTATAGGTTTTATCACAGTCAGTGGTAGTTTGATAATGCAGCTCAATAAATAAAAAATTTAGTTTGTAAAAAATTTCACACATGAAGACTTTTTTGGTGATTTTGTTTCTTTAATTCAAATGACTATATTTTGAAGTAAAACTGTCAAAATACTGCCAAATAGTATTTTAAGATTAATTTTTCCTGTAGATTTTACCATAATTTGTTGGAAATTGTGCATTTCTTTATGAATATATCTGTCAACTGTGCAATCCAGGTTTTATAGAATTGAAGAAGCCTGAACTATTATCCAAGTGAATTTTTTTAAAAGAGAGTACAAAATAATATTAAAACAAAATTACAGGGGCCGGGGAGATGGCTCAGTAGGATAAGCAGTTGACTGGCAAACGCAAGGATCTGAGTTCAATACCTGGTTCCGCAAAACAAACAAACAAACAACAAAAAACAAAATTACAAGTGATGCAGAATTTCACTTAACAAAATAATAGGAATTTGAGTATTTGTTGTAATGCATAATTTTCTTCCTAGCTAGTTGTGCATATTATCAGATATATGCATTCAAAATTGGAAGAAAGAAAAAAAAAGAAAGAAATATATAAGATAGAAAAGTAGAAACTATTGAAAAAAGACAAAACAAATTAAGCATTAATTGTTCCTTTCCATAAACCAATAGAAATCCATAGTACAGTTGTCCCAACCATCCTGCTTACATACGGCTATCTATATCTTTTCCTACTCCTTCTCTTGTCCTTCACCTAAACTCAATAATTTGTTTCTTTTGAATAGGTTTATTTCCTTTTCCTAGAATCTATTGTATCCTTCAGATTTTATTTTCTATTTCAGGTTCTTACACTAAGGAGGCAATATGATGTTTGCACATGTGGGTCTGATATATTTCACTTAAGAGAATGGTCTCTATTTGCATCCATTTCCTGATAAAAGCTACAAATTTATCCTGTATTTATAGCTAAATAATACTCCCTTATGTAAAAATTCCACATATTCTTTATATATTCCTCAATGGATGGGCATTTGGGTTGTTTCCAAGATTTAGCTTTGACAAATTGCTTTGCTATAAGCATGGTGCACATATATCTCGGTTTTCAGTTTGTTTGGAAAAAAAATACCCAGGAGAGTAATAGCTGTATTGAATGGGATCTCCAATCCCAGCTTTTTAAGGAATCTCCACACTGATTTCCATTAATTAATGGAAGTAATTAATTAATTATAATCATTAATTAATGATTATACCAGTCTCTCTCCAACAGTGGAGAAGGGTTCCTTTTTCTCCACAATCCCTCCAGTATTTATTATTGGTTGACTTCTTGAAGTTAGCCATTCTTTCTGGGGTAAGATGGAATCTCAGTGTTCTTTTAATTTGCATTTCTCTAATGACCAATGATGTTCAACATTTTTTTCATATATTTACTTACCATTTCTATTACTTCATGTTAAAAGTGTATATTCATCTCAGATGCCCATTTGTGGATTAGGTCTTTGAATTTGGGGGGGGGCCTGATTTCTTTTTAATTCTTTATATGTTCTAGATAGAAGACCTTTGTCAGAAGGACAGTCGGCTATAATTTTTTTCTCTCAGTTTGTGCATTTTCTTTTTACTGTATTGGAGATTTTCTTTGAAGTGCAGAAACTTAAAAAAGATGAGATCCCAGTTGTTGATTCTTTGAAGTATTTCCTGTGCAGTTTGTTTTTTGTTCATAAACTCTCTACCACTATGTATTTAAGATTTATACCTACATTTTCCTCCAGAAGATTTAGTAATGTTGTAATTTTTATTATTGATTATTCTTGATTCCTTTTTCTTGCCTTTATTTCCTCACTTTCCCCTTTCAAATTAATTTGGCCCTGATATCTGTACTTTTAAAACATGTTGCAAATCCATAACCTTTCAGCATTTATATTTCTACATAAGTCTAAGCCAGTGGTTCTCAACTGCAAGAGATTCTGCTCCTTTCTCTTATAGGAGATTTGGCCGTGTCTAGGGACCTTTTATTTTATTATATATATATATTTTTTGGCTGGCTCAGTCCTCCCGGAGGGTGGGACTGCCACAGCATATGGTGCTGGGGATTGAGCTGTGGTTCCCTGCGTCTGCCTAAGCTTGCCTAAGCAGGCGCTTTAGACTGCTGAGCTATCTTGCTGGCATGTGAGGACTTTTTAGGTTGTCACAACATCGGGACTAGTACTGGCATTGAGCAGGTAGGGGTGGTAATGTTGCTAAGTTGGCTAAAGGGCACAAGACAGGCTCTTACAACAGATAATTATGTCGTCCAAAATGGCAGTAGTGCTGAGGTTGAGAAATCCTTGCCTAAACCATTATCATTTCTCTTTTATATTGTTGTAAGGTCACCTGTTATTAAGGATTCACTCTTTTAACTTTTTTTTTTTTTTGCAAAATAGCATTATTGTGTTTCAAAACGTATTTTCAATTTCATTGGCATCTTCTCTTAAACCCTCTTGTGATGTGTAAAATTAGATTTAGGATAAAGTCCAAGCACTTTCCCTTAACCTTTTTTTACTTACCTTTAAAAAAAAAATTATTTATTTATTTATTTGCTACAGTATCTCACTACACAGCTCGGGCTCATAGTCACCCTCCTGTTTCAGCTTCCCCACCCCTGAGATTACAGGTGTGTGCTATCATGCTTGGTCTCAGGGGCTAGCACAGCATGCCTGGTGTTCAGCGGCCAGCATAGCATGTGGTACCGGGGATCAAAGCTGGGTCCTGTGCTTGCCTGGCAGGTGCTTAGACCATTGAGTTATCTCCGCAGCCTGTCTGCTTATCTTTATATACATTTTACAGTGAGACCTCTTCACTGAAGACTTGTGCCATTTAGGATGCTGAACCTTTGTGTGCCTGTTTTTTTTTTTTTTTTCCAAGGATATTTGTACCCCACATTTTGTATAGCTAGGTTCCTCTTATTCATGGTTCTCAGTTCCACAGAGAGGCTTGACCTGGTCACTTTGTCTGAAATAATTGCTGTTTTCTTGTTTTTATACCTTCTCACTCGAGCTGTCCTTTTCCTGCTTTATATTTCTTTGGTTCATTTTATCTGTTTATTGTTTTCTTTTCTTCCTCCTACACTGGAATGTGAAATCTGTGAGGGTGAAACTCATTGTCTGTTAGGTGGTACCAAAAAGAATACCAGCAAATTATAATAACAGTTTGCTATTATGGCTAACAGATTAACACAAGATAGAGTTGTACAAAAAGAAAAAGAGGCTGGGGAGTTTTCTTCTGACAGCAGCAGGTATCACATACTGATTGCCTGCTGTGTGCTGGTGGCACTTCGTGTACATTAGCTCTGAACTCCCCCGGGGCTCCTGCTTAATCCATGTGTTGTTGCTTATAGAACACATTCACTTCTTTTCCAGGATCCATGGCCTCTGACCTCCCCATCAACTTATATTTTACTCTTTCAAATTTTGGCCAAAAACCTACTCCAATTTTAGCTATATGTAAAGCTGTATACTACATTATGCATTTATATCTCATGGAAGGCAGAAACAGAACGCGGTTCACATACAGTTTTGGGTCTGGATCCATGGGACAGTGGGGAAATGTCTTGTGTCTCTGGGGTTATGCCTCTGATTTTTACTGTGGAGTAACATGGGTTTGTATCTTGGATCGCCACATTCTTTATTTGGTTTGGTGAGAGTTTCTTGTTGAAGCCTGAGAGATCATTTCTACTTTCCTGCTTTCCACCTCCACGGCCTCCTGTTTTTGCTCCTGTGAATCAGGGCTTCCCCAAGGCACTGGAGAAGGAAGAGATCCAGAGGAGCCTGTAATAGCACAGTGTACTGAGTTTCATCATGTTATTGTCCATTTGGTGAATTGAACGTTGCCTTGTGCTTCATGCCCTCTATGTTTATCCTCCTACTCACTATTTTTAAATGTTTTTTGGGGCTGGCTTTTTTTTGGTTTTGTTTTTCATTTTCTCACAGCTTGTCATTGGAATGACACACACTCAGCAAACTCAGCTTTAGACAGCTTTTTGCAGAGAAGAACAACAAATTCACCAGTCAGGGAACAAAGTGAGAGAAAAATGAAGAACAATATTAGAAAAGAACCCTTTGGGAAGGTGCACAAAAACGTTATATTAAAATCGATACCAGGGCTTGACCTTTTGTGGTACTGTATATTTTAAAGCCTGCTATTGATTCTCTTTTAATAACATGTTTATTCTAGTTTACTGACATAAGCCCAGGGAGACTATAAAAGGAAAAGATCAAATTCTTTATTATGGTGGTCATTGAAATTTGTGTCAGGCATTTTTTTATGGCTTACTAGTGTTACCTGTATGTATTTAGCATATTCTTATGTAGTACAAATCTTTAAGAGGCTATAAAGTGAAAAAAAAATTACTTTTAGTATTGAAAGCATTCTTGACCTTGTTGTACCCTATGGCCCCCTCATTCGCAACAAATTAGAATCTTTTTATGCTTTTTTTCATACATTTAGAAGGCAGAAAAATTTAATTTTAATTGACTTTTCTTCTCTTTCTCTCTTTTTGAAGTTCTGAAAACCATTGATAATGTGTCTAGTCTGAGTACACTTGGTGACAAAACTATGCATAAAGACAGCTGTCTTTTTTGGTGTAACCAGTGGGACAATGTTCAGGAATAGAAATCTACTTGGCTGACTTGTTTAATGGTTCAGTCTTATCATTTCAAAGACAGGAATGTTCATTGCTTTTCACAATGTGGGACCATCTACACTCCACTTAGAAAGACATCTTCAGGATGTTGTCCAGTGTTGAAATGATTGCTTTTTGTATTTCTCTTCTTTTTTTTTCCCATTAGAGAGAAAACAGAATTAATTTTTTTCCCTCATAGAGTTGATGTTCTCCAACATACAAATATTTAGAGATATCCAGAACAGCAGGAAGAGCTTAAGAGATATACCTGGAAAGGGTTTCTAGTAAATGGCAAATTAAATGAGATTCAACCTGTAGAACATCAAGTTAATAGGGTTGGGGACAAATAAGATCCTTGGATCTCATTCATGGTTTAATGCAATAGTCCTATTGTTAATGGGACATCTGATATCAGATGTTGAGAAGCCAGACAGCAATTCCAGGAAGGCTGTAATGGATGAGAGGACAGTTTGAAAGGGCAAGTAAATGAATGAAGCAGCTAAAAGAATTGGAAGATTGGAGTACATGTATTATATAGCATAAGGTCTGGGAGAGGCTCCAGCAATCATGTGACCGTGGATCCCTGTGGAAGTACAGAGAGAGTAGGCAGTTTTTCTGTACTCTTAAGCCCTTAAATGCTGGAGGAACCTGGTCTCCATTCTCCCCATTGCTGTGGGTGGCTGAGGCATTGATGTGCTTAGTAGGGTGGTAGAAGGTTAAGTGTCACAAAAAGTAGCTTGGAAGTATGTGAAAGTAAAACTCACATAAAACTCTGATTTAAAACTCCAGCCTAGCCATAAGGTTAACCCCCTGGTAGAAACTGAGTTATGATATATGTTCAGAAAGGAAGTGAGCGCAAGAAGATAGTAAAGAAGGTGTTGGAAGAGTTAAGTTGGGCTGTTCTGGAGTCTGCCTCTGCTTGCTGCTTTTACTTTGTCTCACAGTCAGTTCTGTGAGACAATAATGGTTGATAATGGCTTGATTTGTTTTTCTGTGTTCTATTGTCACACTATCAATAAACATCTTTTAGTACCTAAGATTATCTACAGGTGGAGGTGAAAAATCATGACATGTGCTAGTAAAAATATTTTTTTTCTAAATAGGAATAACAAAAATAACACACTATATAAAAAATTAGAGAAATACATCTAAAAAATGAAAAAAAAAAGAAAGAAAATTGTCCATAAGCCTAGTAATCACACAAAACCAAGTAAATATTTTGGTATACAACTGTATACCCATTGAGAGAAAAAATTAGCAGAAATGAGCTGTTTTATATTTGCTCTTGAGATATATCATGAACATGTTTTGCCAGTGTATAATTTTATGGTAGTTCGCTATTAGACATTCAGTAAATAAATGGTTCAGTTTATTTCACCATCATAAACGCACTACGTTAAATATCTTTGTTATCAACCTTATACATATCTAATATTTCGTTAGTATAGATTCCTATAAGTGGGACCTTCTGAATCAGAGGTCATATAAAATCCTTTTTATGCCAAATTGCCCTCAAGGCAGTTGCTTCAGTTAACTTGCTGTCAGTAAGTTCGTTCTTTTTGGAGAACTTAGTAGTGGAATCACTACTGTACCCAAATGGCCACGCTTTACCATATCTACTTATTTGGCTAGTATTTTCATTAACTTTAGATGGCTGGTTCCTAAAGGGATAGAATAAACAGTCTTTTTGATGCTCTTATTTTTAAATATTATGATAGATTTTTGGGTAGTTGTTAGGTCAGTTTTAAAAAATGTTTTCTAGTTAGCTGTTTATAGACAAAATCCTGTCACTGAGACCTGTATATAGCTGGTAAGAGTCAACTGATACCTAATAGTTATGATAAAATATATAGTACATAAGACTTCAGTTGCACTGGAATAAGGTCTGTATTTCTAAAATTTTCAAAACAGCCTAAATATGACTTAGATCATGCCATGTCTACAAATGTATGATTGTGTTTTAAGATAAAGTGTCATAGAAAAATAAATTAATTTTTTGGGGGGTGGGTACAGGAATTGAACTCTGGACCTTGCACTTGCCAAGTAGGCACTGTGCCACTGAGCTATATCTATGACCCAAAGTAGCTTTCTATAAGTAAAACAATGCCCTAGTGAAATGAGTGACTAAATTCTAGTTTTGAAGAGTTCTAAGCTTAGATTTTTGTTTTTTGTTTCTTCATACTGATCTGAATTTAAAATTACTTTTATAATTAACACAGATTGTTCAAATTGATTTTACCGTTCTGAAAATACAAGAAAGTATTTTTTGTGAACTTTTTTTCTTTATTTTTCTTCTTTTTGAGATGGGGCCTTGCTGTGTTGCTTAGACTGGTCTTGAACTCCTGTCTCTGGGCCTCACTTGCTGCTGGGACTAAAGGCATGTGACTCCTTTTCTACTGCTCCTGAATCGAGCTTTTTCTTGATTCCAAACTAGTAGCAGATATACACAGTTCTAGTTCATTGTGTAGGCTCATTCTTGGATGAGGATGAGCTTTGTAAGACTCAGGTGCTTACCCCTTATGCCACATAATGCTAATTGAGTACAATGAACACAGTACTCACATTTGAAAGATGGGAGAGATTTCAGATTATTCATTTTTAAGCCAAAAATAACCCAGAATTGGTCATCATAAGGGACTGGATTCTAATCATGCCTTTGCTACTTATTAGCTGAGCATGGATGAATCGGTTTTCTTAAATTCAGCTTTACCATATTTAAAAATGGAAACAATTATATTTATTTATTTATTT
>NDGN011549255.1:548-14899 GCA_002564285.1 Tympanoctomys barrerae | reverse complement strand
CCCCTCCCCTCTCCTTTCCTCTCTTCCTCATGGACTTGCGTGAGAGCCAGGGGAGGATTCCTCATTGTTCGCCCTGTAACGTGAGCTTTGGAGGCCACGTAGTCTCCTTAACCAACAGGGATGTCTCTTCTGCCTCCTTCATCTTCCTTTTTCCTTCCTCCTGTGTGTGCGTGCATGTGTGTCCGAGGTTTGCTTCACGCCAGAAACTTCTCCGCTCCTACCATCTTCTCCCCTTTCTTGCTGTCAGCCTCTCCCTGCTTCCCTCCGGACGTGTATGCATGTCTGTGTGCTCCCAGCGATTGAGCCTCCCTCTCTTAGGAGGCATCTTCTTCAAGGATGCGCAGCCGTTTCATGGGTCCTTTGGGGTTGGAGCGAGGCGCAAGGAGAGCGAGCTGGGGTCGTGCTTGTGCCTGTGCCCCCCACGCCTGCGGAGCGCGTTCCGACCACGTGCCCACCCTGGCCCGTGTGGGCGTGGGCGTTTCTACGGCACAGCATCTGTCCTAATCACTGGGGATGTCCTTTCCTGTGTCGGGACGGCACTGCCTACATCAACTCAGAGCACCCGCGCCACCTTCGCAGAGACCTCCGTGGTCCTCCTGTTCTTCCCACCCCCAGACCTCTCTGTCGCGTCTGCTGTGTGGTAGATGAGTCGGGCGATGTCCCCAGTGTACAGTCTGCCTCCACGCCCTCTTAAATGGACTTAGCAGGTTTCTGCCGAGAGGAGAGTCCACCGTCCTACCCTCGAAACTTGAGACTGCTTTGGTCAATTGTGTACGTTGCAATAAAAGAAAATTTAAAATTTATTGAAGTAAAAGATACAATGCCATGAGCCCCCTCCACATACTCCTCTTGCTTTGACACCCTTGTCCGACCATTCTGGCCACTCTCTGAGGCAGTTCTGGGGTCCTGCTTCCTGGGTGTCTCTACAAGTATGATTAAAAAAATGACAGTGATTGCTGCTGCCTAGCACCTTCCACTGGAAAGGCAGCTCTAGGGACGTGCTGCTGTGTCCTTGTCCACCGAATCACCGGCTCTGGCATCACGTGTGTTCTTGCTCTTTCTCAATGTCGAAATGACCAAGAAAGGTCAGCACTTTGATCCATTCAGGACATTGAGGCAGCTGGGCCAGCACGACTACACTCTGGAAAGATGACCCTAGAGCTGCTCCGGAAAGAGGAGGCGGAGTTTCGACGTTAGGCCTGGGTTCAAATCCTGCTCTCACCAGCTGCTGGGTCTGTGACCTTGGACAAGTCCCTCGAGCTCTTAGAGTCTAAGTTCATTGTCTTTAAAACATTAGTAGGAAAATAAAACCTATTTCCAGTACCAGTGTTGTTTGTTGTTTTGAGTTTAACCAAAGAACACTTTGCTTGTTTGTTTGCCTTTTTTTTCTCTGGGTAGCAATGGGGATGGACTCAAGGGCCTCGTGCGCGTGTTAGCCAAGTGTTCTACCACTGAGCTGCGCCCCCGGGCCTGAGGACAGAACTCTTCATTGTTCTTCTCCTTTGTTCTCTGGGTGCAGAAATGCCCTCACATAAGATTTTAAATTTGGGGATGTAGTGTCCCCTTGGGGGATGCGAAGTATAGGCGAGATGGAGGAGGGCAAACTTGTGGCTTCGAGCTGAGTCTCCTTGGAGCTGACCCCAAGCGCCCTGCGGAGTCCAGGGAGGTGTGCAGCCCGGCCTTCCTGTCGCCGGGATTTGCTCCCTGCCTTCTGGATCTGCCGGGTGCTTATGTAGAGCGAGGCTGGCATGTGCCAGGCTGAGGACATGCCTGTGTTCTCTTCCCCAGAGAAGGGATGCCCGGGCTCCTCTCACCGAGCCCGACTTTACAGAGGGCTTCGGGAAAGGCTGCTCAGTTCGGCTGAGTTGGAAGGATGGTTCTGTGTTGGTTGTTACTGGATTCTCTGCGACAAACTCTTAACAGATGGAGGAACTGCATTGCGCTTTGGCCTCCTGCGACTGTCACGGTCTCAGAAGCAACCAGAGGGATAGACAGTACTGGCCCTGCTCTACCAAAGGAGAAGCTGGCCCCAAGATGAAGGCCCTCCTGCAGGGAAGTGACGCCCGGCCCAGCTGCGGATGTCACTGCAGCCTGGTGATGGCATTTGCTGAGTTCCAGTGAGGCGCGGCTCTCTGAGCTCCTTTCCTGTCCTCTTACAGCAGTGGGTGGCAGCGTTCTACAGGACGGATCAGGACAGTGTCACAGCGGGGGAGTGTGGCACGCAGGCCACCATCCCAGCTCTGTTCTTTCCTGCCATCTAGGGGGGAGAGTCCCAGGACTTGGGTGGAGAAGGAGCCTGTGCCCGAGGAGACAGAAACACAGCTGCTCCCCCGCGAGGGTCCCTGGTCGGGGGGCTGCAAACTGGAGCTGCAACAGCCAACAGGACAGCCAACACTGTCCCTGAGTGACATTCCAGATAGGGATAGAGGTGTTAGTGTGTGTCACCGGAGGGGGCTGGACGGTGTTGAAAGGAAGCTCCAGAACACATAGGGAAGCCCTCCTCCCCGGCCCTCCTCCCCAGTCCTCCTCCCCGGCCCTCCTCCCCGGTCCTCCTCCCCGGCCCTCCTCCCCGGCCCTCCTTCCCGGTCCTCCTCCCCGGCCCTCCTCCCCGGCCCTCCTCCCCGGTCCTCTTCCCCGGCCCTCCTTCCCGGTCCTCCTCCCCGGTCTTCCTCCCCGGCCCTCCTCCCTGGCACTCCTCCCCAGCCCTCCTCCCTGCTGCTGGGCTTCCCCAACAGGCTCCAGCTGCCAGCCCTCAGCTGGGGGAGCAGGTCCCGGGTTGGGAAGGGGGAGGTTGGGAAGGCCCTCAGTCTTTGTTTCTATGGCCTAGTTTTTTCCCCAGATGTGGTTAATACTGAACCCTGGGCTACTTAAGACAAAACCCCACGAACAAGCTAAAATTTGAGATGGGCTCTTTAAAAAAAATACAAAAAACAACAGAATTTACCATTTTTGTTTAACATATAATAATTGTATGTATGTGTTGGGTGAAATGTGATGTTTTATATGTGTATACATTGTAGCAATAGTAAACAAAACCAATTAACCTGTCCATCTCCACACCTGCTTATCATTTTTCTATGTGAATGGTGGAGACTTAAAATTGCCTCTCTCTCTCTCTTTCCTTTCTTTCTCTTTCTTTCTTTCTTTCTTTTTTCTCTTTCTTGAGACGGGCTCATTAGGTAGCCCAGGCTGTCCTCAGACTCATGGGAACCCTCCTGCCTCAGCCTCTGGAGGCAGGGATTACAGGAGCATATTAGAATCCGTCTTCCAGATTAGAATCCGTCTTCTAGTGATGTTGACATCCAAGTGACACTCTTAGGAGCTGTGGTCACACACTGTGCAGCAGATGGCCGGTACGGATAGGGCCTTAATTCTGCTTCCAGCGCCCACCACTGGGCAGCTCGCTTTTGCTGGCCTGGTGAGGAGAAAGCCCCCACCCAGGCCCAGCCGGGCCCCACCGAGCGGCGCTGCTCCAGTCTGTCAAGGCTCTCTCTCTTGCTGCGGTCCTTCTGATGTGGCCATTTTGAAACACAGGACGTCCTCACACAGCTATTTTTGACGTTATTGGAAAATTTCTGACTTTAAAAAACCACCAACCACAGAATTCAGCTTTTGCAAAAAGGATCAAGTATTGATGTACCCCCGGGTCAGGGTCAGGGTCAGGGTCAGGGCAAGGATGACACCGCAAGGGAGAAAGAGGATAGGGCGGGGCTGAGGCGTGGGAAACACTCCACACTGACATTTCTTGTCTATGGAATAGTTTTATTTTTAGGGTCACAAAACATCCCCAAGTTAAAACAGACTAGAAAGATTGATCAAGAGAACAGAAGAGAAAACCCAGACATGGACACTGACATCCAGCTTTGAGAAAGATGCAAAGGCGACACAATGGGGCGAAGACAGTTTCTTCAAGAAATGTTGCTGGAACCTTGGTTTTGTCTTGTTTTGTCTTGTCTTTTTGTGTCCCTGCACAGTTCAGGCTGGCCTTGAGCTTGCTTTGTAGCCCAGGCTGTTCTTGATCCTCCTGCCTCAGCCTCCTGAGTGCTGGGATTACAGGTGTGCGCCACCACGCCCGGCTGCTGGCACCACGGGATGTCCACATGCAAAAATAAATGTAAAAACAGACCTTTGCTCTTCCTGAAAACCAGCCCACAGTAGACCACAGACCTAAGTATCAGACACAAAACTGTGGTGTAGGAAAAAGCCTAGAGGACCTGGTGTCTGCTGACGAGGTCTTCGATTCAATACCAAAAGCATCACCCATGAGAGATGAGCGGGAAGCTGGGCCTCAGGAAACATTACGCTCCTTTTCTATGAAAGATGCTGTCAAGAGGGTGAGGAGAGAAAGCGTTAGACTGGTGACCACAAGAACGCAAACTCGAAGGCCTGTCACCAACATGCACCCAGAGCTCTTAACACTTGACAACACGGAAATGAATGGCTCGCTTCAAAAATGGGCAAAAGGCCTGGACAGCTCCATGAGGAAGAGAGGTGGACGGCAAACAGGCATTGGAAAAGGGTTCGACACCCTACCTCACTGGGGCAACGCACTCTAAAACATGCCTGGGACATGCTGGCACGGATGCTAGAATACCCCAAATCTGGGACACATGGCACTGGGCCTGGTGATGCGGAGCAAGGGCTCATTTGGCGCTGATGGGACGCTGAGTGGGCTGCTGCGGGAGGGTCAGAGCTCAGAGCGCTCTCTCCCAGAACGCTTCCTGTCCCACCCTGCAGGGATCCTGGTGCCCACCCTGGAACCGGAAGCTCACAACCATGCAAAAGCCGTGCAGGGACGTGTATTGCAGCTTAGCTCATTGTTTGCAGCCTTGGAGGGAAGCAGGATGCCCTGCAGTAGGCAGATGGACAATGGGACATGGTCAGCACTACAGGGAGCTGAGCTGCTGTCCCTGAGGCCCCAAGGACACTTCAGTGCTGGTTACAGACGCAAGCGTAGCCCAGCCAGAGGAGCTGTGCGCGCGTGATTCCAGCTCTGTGATGTTTCGGAAAGGAAATGCTAGGGAGGTGGTGAAAGGGTCAGCAGGTGCCGCAGGGCGGGGTGGGGAGCGCAGGGCGGGGTGGGGAGCGCAGGGCGGGGTGGGGAGCGCAGGGCGGGGTGGGGAGCACAGCGCAGGGACTTTCAGCACCGGTGCTACCTTCCGTAGGGCAGCTACACGTCATCAATGATTTGCCCAAACCCACAGAAAGCTCAGCACCATGCGTGGGCCCTAAGATGAGCCACGGCTCTGGGGTGAAAACAGTCGCTGTGGCTCACCAACTCATGGTTGCCAGGGAGGAAGCTGCTGGTGTCGGGCCGGGAGCCCCGGGGAACTTTCTGGACTGTCCATGTGACCTGCCTGTAGACTGAAACTGTTCTGAAAAAAGTCATCTATTCGCTAGAAAAGGCTGTCAGCTCAGCTCGCTGCAGGCAGCAGCATGATCACCGAGGAGCGCTCCCAGGGCGGGGCCTGGGTGCCCCCCACCGCCCAGGGGGGACGCAGCGCTCTGAGCTCACCTGGACGCCTCACCACAGGCAGAAGTCCAGGGCAGGGACAGCGTGGGTGGAGCTCCCGTGGCTCTTGCAGTGGTCCTGCCTTGGACAGCGCAGCCAGCTAAGGGGGCTCTGATTAGACTCTTCCTCTCGGCTGAGAGTGGGCTTGAGGTCCTGCAGTTGTTTCAGATGCACCAGCCCGTGACCTTTCTACAACGGAAATTGGGTGTCATCACCCCCTCCAAACCCCTTCGGAACTCCCCGTGGGTGAGGTCCACTGGCCTGGCCTTGGTCCAGGTGCGACCTGCCCTCTGGGGCCCTGTGCTTTCTGGCAGCCTTGCCCACCTCTCTGGGGCTGCTGTTTTCCCCTTTTGTGTCCCTGGACATGGTCAGCTCATTCATGTGTCAGGAACGCTCCTCCAGCATGGTCACTTCCAGGACTGTCTTGTCATTCAGGTCTGAAAGGTCACCACTTGGGGACCCTCCCCAGCCCACCCAGAGTGAGGGCCCTGTCCCTCCCTCAGCTCCCTGAAGCACACTGCTGTTACCTGCCTTGCTGCCTGCTGTTTCCACTTGTGGCTCAGGTGAAGTCCCCCAGGGGGATGGAGCACAGGAGCAGAGAGGACTGCGTTTACCACGCGTGGAGAGCGCCAAGGTCGTGGCTCCTGCTGCTGGCCTCGAGGCGCATGCCTTGCAGGGGATGGGGTGACCTTTATGGCAGTCACAACGGTGCCCTTGGCCTGCCCCTCTAGCGACCTGCCAGCACCTCACTCTGATGCTCCAGACGCCTTCAGGCAGCCTCCTGCTTCCAGGGTCGAGCACAGCACGCTTGCTGAGCAACACTTCCTGCCGCGAGTGCCCTGTCTGGCAAAGGTGTTTGTGTCTTTCTGAGGCCTCCAAAGTGTCATCCATCGCTTGCCAGTTTTGGGGACGCCTGGCCACATGTCTCCCCAACCCCAACCCAACTCTTCTGTTTTTTTTTTTTTTTTTTTCTTTTATGTATTTCATACAGGGTCTCACTATGCAGCTTGGACTCATAGTGAGCCTCCTGCTTTCAGCCTCCCTGGCCTTGGCATTACAGGCGTGTGCCACCACACCTGGATGTGGGCCATCTCAGCGCATCTAGGGCCGGGCTGGCATGGCATGCGGTGCTGGGGATTGAGCCCTGGTCCCTGTGCTTGCCTAAGCAGGCACTTAGTCTGACGAACTATCTTGCCAGCCCTACCAGCCCTTCTGTTCTTTCAGATGCCGCATTTGAGGACAGAGCCCGTCTCTGTCTCTGTCTCTGTCTCTCTATGATAGTGCCCTCCTAACTGATATCTCACCGCAGTGACTATTCCAGTTACAGAAAGGCTTCTTTTCTCCTCCCCCTTGTCCTGGCCCATTTTCCACTGCTAACCACCAAACATGAGGAATTTGAAGAACCTACAGGTGTTCTAGAGACGCCAGCAGAGCTTCGCCCTGGCTCTGATCTTCCTGGGCGGTATCCCCTTCCCTCTGTCCGCTCCACCCCATGGCAGAAGAACACTTGGGCCCCTGGAGATGCCCCTGGCCGGGTCAGTGACCATGGGGTGGCCCCTGGTGAGGCCATGACCACACTGGCCAATTGCATTTGGTATAAGTCAACAAGATTAAATGACTCTTTAGAGGTCGCTGTCCCAGCCACACTCCTGCAGACAAGGGCCCTAGCCGTAGTGTGCGCGGCTGTGCAGCGGGCAGGTGTGTGCAGGGCCGAGAGCTTCTCTCTCGATTCTTAGGATTTATATCAGGCTCAGAGCTTTCTATTAATGTACCCGAAAGGTGCTTCATAGAATGTGCTGCTGGGCTACACCTCTGGGCACCCGCTGGCCCCCCAGGATCGGGGGAAAGGAGTCCCTGTATATTTGTGCATGGCATTCCTGCCTTGTGCCACCTGTGTCTGGAACACTGGGTCCAAACTACTCTGAGCGGCCTTATGGTGCCTCAACTTTCCAAGTAGGACTGAGAAATGGGTTCGTAACAAAAAGAGAAAGACGGCACCTTCCCTTCCAAAGCTCATGTGCGCTTTTCCATCCTGACTTGCCCAGTGTGAAGGGCAGACAGGGGAGGTGGGGACCAGCCAGAACCTGGCTCCAAACCTGGCACTCGGGGCTGGAGCAAACCAACTTCCCGTGTGCCGGAGACCTGTGTTAGACACTTGATACACGGAACAAGGTGGGCGACCCAGACCTGGCCGCCCTGGGCCTCTCTGTGCAGCCAGCCCGGGCCGTCTTGGGCATCGGTGTCAGAGACTGGGGCTGCAGCTTGTGTCCCGTCATGGTCCCTGAGCTCTGGCTGCCAGGAGAGGCCAGAAAGACAGTAAGACAGGGATTTCCCCCCAACTGGGTGACAACAAAAGGCATTTGGTTTTGGGCTCTGCCCAGGGCTGCTTGAGAACCTGGACGTCCTCTCTGGGGTGTCCTCAGTGCTTCCTGCCTCCCCAGCCTTGCGAGAGGACCTAGAGGGTGAGGGTGACAGCTGCGTCACCAGCCTCAGCTCCCTGAGTCCACGTGATGGGGGATATCTGGGTGCCTGCTGCTGGGGGCACTTCACTCGTCCTCCCTTCCCCAGCTCCCTCTCTGTCACCATCTCTGTCACCTCCCGTCTCCCAGCCTCCACCCAGGCCTCTACCTGAAGCCACACATCTACC
Source organism: Tympanoctomys barrerae (assembly GCA_002564285.1). Taxonomy (NCBI): domain Eukaryota; kingdom Metazoa; phylum Chordata; class Mammalia; order Rodentia; family Octodontidae; genus Tympanoctomys; species Tympanoctomys barrerae. Next base: position 6,740 of record NDGN011549255.1, on the reverse strand, counting down.
TGCAAGGCTCTACCCGGAGAAGAGGCAGCGGCTTGGAGAAAGGTAGAACGCAGCATGAACTCCTCTCCCCGGACTCCCTCTGGGGCCGTCAGATACAGGGAGGAGCCACTTGCCAGCTGCAGGGCGCAGCTGGGCAGCCAGGGGAGAGGTCTCCCCGCTGTTGCCAGCCGGCCGATTCTTGCTTAGGGCCTGAGGCCCACGCTATTTCTGCTCAGCACCGCGGGGTGGGGCCAGGAATTCTCCGCTCACTTACTTTCTCGCTCGGTCCCTGCAGGCCAGTGAATGAATGAGTCACTGCTTTCCTTCTTACTGCCTGGTCTCTGCCTGTCACGGGGCTGCTGTTCGGCCTTTTCCCTTTAGGACTGGGCCTAGTGCTGGTGTGGGTCTGGCACCTGTCCTTGTGCTCAGACTGCAGCGGATGGACCGTCTGGGTGCGCAGGACCCGAGCTGGCGGGCGTGAAGCGCGCAGGCTGGGGACTCCCCTGAAATGCAGAAATTAGTCTCTGTTAGAGTTTGGCTGTGACCTCCCCCCCCCCGAGGAGACAGAATAAAGAGCTGCTTGTCGTAAGGATGGCAGAGTCTTTGTGCACCAGAGTTGAAGGCCCCACGTGAGTGACAGGGGATGGGAGAGGGGGGGCCTCCGCAAAAGTTAAGTATTTGTGTGCTCTGCCTTTTTCAAATTTCCATCAAGCCACCTGCGACTGGCAAGGCATCACCAGTCATGTGCAGGCAGACGAGGCAAACGAGCCTTTGTGCATTTGTCCCCAATGTCGAGGCGCCCAGGGACCTCCAGGACACTGGGGTCCCAGCTGTGCATCCCACGGGTGATTTTCGGGGCAATGCCATCAGCAGAACCCTCAGCTGTGGCAATGAAATGCAGTCTGTGACAGCCACCCGCTGTGTGTGGCTCCTGTCCCCGAGGAGGCAGCTAATACTTCAATTAGGCCACATTTGGGTGGGCACGTGAGCGGGTAGCTGTGGGGGAGACAGCTCAGTGCTTTGGTTCTTCCACTTAAGGCCCCAAAGGACACTTTGGAAGGGCAGAGCTGGGGTGGCACCTCCTGCAGGGACGCACGCCCTGAAGTCCTGCACACACGTGCTCTGGCAAGCCAGCCCGGGCGAGTTCTCTCCACGGGGCCCCCGTTTCCCCTTTCCCTGAAGCAGGTGCCATCTGGAGAGCTGATTCGCTCTGGCACCTCGCAGATGGTTTCCCCTGACCCCGTGGGCCTCAGCTTTGTGTCTCTGGGTGCAAAAGACCAGGGGTGCTGGTGGCTGGAGCTCGGCGGCTGCTCCCTGCCCCCACCGCTGGTGCAGGCAGGAGTGGCCTGCCTTCTTTCTGGTCTTCATCGGGGAGCTGCGGCTCACAGCGCACGGTACACAGAGGGCCTCTGTAGCCCTGAGCAGCTGCCCTACTCCTCCAGGTGCCAGAGCCTCCCTCTTCCAACCCTCACGGTGAGTCGTGCCCTGCCTGTCCTCGGCCCTGTCCCCTTGTCCCCACATCCTTGGCTGTGTGTTCCCACAATGGCTTCTGAATCCCAGATTTCCACTTGTCAACACTCCAGGGCTCACGGCACCTGGCTCCTTGCTAGAGGCTTCCAGGGCGCAAGGGTGACTGTGCTGCTGGTCCAGGACGCTGGTAGGGTGACTAATAAAACTCTGTCACCCACACACATGAGCGAGTGTGGGCCTGAGGGAGCTTGTGAACCTCACCTCAAAGGCAGGAGAAGCAGATTCTGGGGACGGTGGCAGGAGGGAGTTGGGGACTGGGAAGACAGAGCCTGTGAGGTCCTTGGGTCTGCTGCACAGCCTCAGCGAAAGGAGGCTTTGTAGCAGTAAGAACTGCGAACAAACAAGTCAGGCTCAGAGGTGTGCGGCTGAAGGGATGGCGGCCCAGGCCAGGGCAGGGGCAGGGCGCTCTGGGGTCCCGGGGTCTGCAGGAGATGAACGGGAAAGCCCGACAGAAAGTGGTACGTGCAGCCCAGCTCCTTTCCACAAAGTGTGCGTGTGCGTGTGTGTGTGCATGCGCGTGCGTGTGTGTGTGTGTACACGTGCGTGTGGCTGGGTACAGAGAAGATGTCAGAAACGATGCGTCCCAGAATGTTCAAGGCGGCTACCCCAGGAGAGGCTGCTATTTTCCCTCCAGTGTATGTTTCACTGTTTAGATTTCTAATACATTGTGAAAAAAACTCCTTTGTGTGTTTCAGGAGAAACACCTATCTTCAGTGACTCAACACTGGAGGTCGCTTTGTCTTTCACACTCGCCCACCTTCGGTGGCTCTGAATTCGCCTGCTGTGCTGAGGAGTCCGGGAGGGAGGGACCTCCGACTGGCCACTGGCAGGGAGCGCAGCGCTGCCCCCCTTTTCCTCCCAGCCTCTGTCCACCTGCATTTGAGCTGGCTTGCACTGGAGCCCCCAGAGCCCCCTGGGCAGGGGGTGAGCAGTGAGCGCAACCCAGGCACAGAGAGGGGGGCACTGCAGAAAACGCTGGGGATGATCCCCCTTTCAAGTGGCAATTGGCCCAAGAGCAGAGCGAGCCTCACCCACCTGCCTTGAGTTGGCCTGGGTTTGGGGATGGGGACAGCCGGCACTGTGGACCCAGGAGGGCCTGGGGTGTGCAGGTGCTTCGGGCATCTGTGTGGCAGGAGGGGATGTGAGACCAGCTGGGCAGTGTGGGCTCCAGGCTCCCCTCCTGCTGCCCCTTACCTTGGGGATCGGCTATTCCTCCTCTCTCTGCCCAGTGCGAGCGCACCCAGCTTTCCAGCCTCCAGCACCTGGGCAGCTCTCCCTGCCTTGGGACAACGTTCCCTCCCTTCCTCACCCTTCCCCCTGCTCTTCAGCTTGGCAGGGTCAGCCTAATGTCACCTCCCTGAGAAGCCCTTCTGCAGGTCGCCTGCCCTTCCCAGCCCCGGCCTCTCCCAGCACTGTCCATCTTGGGGTTTGCAGCTGTGACCTACCAGGCTGCCCGGGTGCTTCTGGCACAGGGAGAAGGGGGCCACGGCTGCAGATGGCCCTTGTTGTGCCACTGCTCCCCCGCGCTCTGCAGACATGCCCATCCAGCACTGCCCATGCTGTCCCCCGGGAGCCTGGTCCACCCAGATGAAGGAACTGCAGTGCAGGGAGCGTGTCCTGCCAGGGCCCCAAGGCCCCACTGGCAGAACGGGTGGGCCGGCAGGAAGGTGGGGTTTTGACTTCCAGTCAGTCCCAGTGCTGCAGGCCCAGCCCAGGCCACGCCGCACTCAGCAGCTGGGGGCTCGGGTAGAGCCCACGGGCCGCCACTCGCCCCAGGCGGATGGTGACAGGCACCTTATTTTCAGGTTTCTTTTCATGTGGGATTTTCATCCTCCTCAGGGACAAGGAGAAAATGCATGCAAGGCTCTGGTGGGATGACACGCTAGGGAGGTCTTCCAACCAAGATGAGAACAAGACGAACTTCAACTGCCAGCTGTCTGCAGGGCTCCCGATGGTGGGGTTAGGAAGGGCTGTGGGCCCAGATTTTCCGAGCCAAAGCGCATGTACCTTGCCGAGGAGGTGAACCTGCATGCAGGGCTGGCCAGGGAGGACAAAGCTGCCCAAAGGAGCTTCCTCGAGCCGACTGCTAGCTTTTCTTTTCTGGCGCTGGCTTCCTTCGGCAGAGGGACCGGCTACAAGTTCCTCTTTTGTACGAGTTTGTTAAACATGTGTAGGGAGCGGAAGAGCCCTGGGCTCCTTCCCCCCTCTTCCCCTCCTCTGCTCCTTCTCCTTTCCTTCCCCTCCTCCTCCTTCTTCATCTGAAGTTGGTTTTGCAGTAGCTCTTACAATAAAACTTCACTCCCAGGGAAATATTTAAGCAGCTTGCAAAATCTAAAGGAAAGATGGATGCTTCCTTTCCTACCAGTCGCTAGGCTTCAGGCTCCTTCCAGAGGAGCAGGAAGTGCACACTCTTCTTCCACATGCATTAAAAAAGGCTGCGCGAGAGAGTCTTCCACACCTTACATTTTAATCTAGTAATTCTGGTGACCTCTTTTCCATCCGCTTCAGGCCGTCTTCCTCTTTCACTGGCTACCTGTGGTTTACTGAATGGATGTGGCTGCTGCTGCTTATTTCCACTTCCTTTTTGCTCTGCAAGAAAACGTTCAGTGATGTGCGTGTGTATTTATGCTCTTCTGTGAGGACCGAGCGGCAGATTCCCTGAGGGCGGTCGCTGAGCCAGAGGTGCTGAGCCCGCAAGTGCTGCCCGGTGGCTTCGCCCTCCAGCTGGCTCGGGTCCGCCTGCACATGTCAGGACCTCAGTGCTGTCCCCAACCGCAGGCTTGCTGATGCCACTTGTCCTCCCTTGGAAAATTTTCTCAGGTTTCCTCTGATTAGTGTGTAGCCTCCAACTTGTGTCTCAAAATCTAGTCTCCCTGAACTGCAATGAAATTAAGTTTGCTGACCTGAGGTCATATAAATTCAGCTGGGTGTTTTTTATCTCTGGGAAAGAAAAAGCAATTCTTGGTCCAGCGTGCTGCTTTTCCGTTTTCTGGTTGGAGTTCTGATCATGAGACAGGTCTTCAAGACTTCTTAGTGGTGACCCGAGCCACGCTGGCAGATGACTAGCACCCCAAAGCTCTGAAAACCCCGGAGTGGCTCAGAAAGATGATGTGGGCAGGGCTCAAGGTCACAGTGTGTAGGAAGAAAGGGGCGGGACACGACCTTTCTGAGGTAAGCACAATTCCCATTCACCTGGGACTATTTCAAAATAATTATGAAAAGAAGTTGGAGACAGACTGAAAGCTGATCTGAGAGGGGACTGCTCAGGTGACCCAAAAGTGGCTGCCATTGAGAGCCATGTGGCTGGGGGGGGGCATCAGGGTGGGGACCTGTCAGGAATTGAATATGACAAAAACAAGGGGAAAAGTGGAAGAAGGCACCAGCATGGAAACCAGCCTGGGAAGAAAAGCGGCCCTGCAGGGAGGCGGGTCTGCAGGCCGCTTGGATCGTGGATGGTGAGAGGGTTTCTCTCACTTGTTGTGTGGGCATCAGCCTTCCCACGAAAACATGTCACTTTTATCATTAACAAGTCATAAAACACAGTATTTTTGGAGATAAATGCCAGGGTGGTCCCGGCACACGAGGGCTGCAGGCAGGTCTCGCTTATGCCCCAGAGCCAGTGGGGCCGCGGCGTGACGTGGGGACCTCTGAGCTGGCCCTCAATCAGCCCTGCATCGGGCTTTCTGGGCTGTGGGATCCATTTCCAAGTATGTTTTCCTATTTTCTTTTCTTTCAACCAATTTTCATATCTTTTGTTTGAATCTGACTTAAAGTTTATTGAAGTCAAACATTGGGTAAGAACAACTAGGAACTTCACCCTGACCACTATTCTCATTTTCTTGTTTTTTTTTGGCTGGCTCAGCAGACTGGTGTGGCATATGGAGCCGGGATCAAACCGTGGTCCTCTGAGCCTGTCGAAGCTTGCCTAAGCAGGCGCTTTAGACCGTTGAGCTATCTCACCTTCATTTTCATTTTGCCCCATTGGCTTTATGGTTTTATTACTTTATTCTGTCTCTGTCTCTGTGTGTGTGTGTGCCCATGCATAGCACACCCATATACACACATATGCTCACACCTACACTAATACAGTCGGCAAAGTTAGGAAATTTAACGCCAATGTCCAGGTATCACCCAGTTCACAGTACGCATGAGGAAGATCACAAAATACAGTGAATTCTTACATCGCAGCTCTCGTCACAGCAGAGGACGTTGCTGCGCCTCCGCCCACGTGCTCCGGCTGCTGTGAGCGCCCCGGCCGCTTCCTTGTGCCACTTTCTGAAGCGGCTCTGGAGCCTCCTTGCTGGGGGTCTTTCCATAGCTGCCTGAAGGTCCTGAGTCTGTGGAAACGTCTGCAGCAGGCACTGTCGGGTAGAGACATGGCGCGTGCCCTCGTCTGCCTTGCTCACGGGGCCTGGCTCCACGCCCTCGTGGCTCTGCCTCGAAGTCAAAACGACCTGAGTCGACTCAGGACACGCACAGGCCTCAGAGCTGCTGCAGAAAGTGGGCACGGGTGTGTTTGGGGGAGGTGAGGGTGGGATTGAGGGGAAGGCATCCAGTATGTCTTTTATCATAATATAGTTTAAAAAAAATTTTATTTTTTTAAACATTTATGTATTTATTTGTGTGTGTGTGTCCAGCTCAGCCCACCAGGGGGCGGGGCAGGCTGGCATGTGGTGCTGGGGG
>NDGN011549246.1:8867-19075 GCA_002564285.1 Tympanoctomys barrerae | reverse complement strand
CACACACACACACACACACACACACACACACACACACTAAATAAATGTTAAAATTAAAAAAAAATTTTCATGGGGTTGTTGCATAGATGTATAGATATTTAGAAGTAAAAATTCTGTGTAAGTACTGTGTATAGTAAAATGCTTTTTCCTTGGGATTTAAGAATATTTTTTTGGCTTCACCATTGGGAAAGAGGTCAAGTCATTTGGAAAAAGAGAAAAGTATGTTGAAGCTGCTTCTTTAAAATTTTTTTTATTGAGTAATGAGGGAGAAGGATGACAAAATATGAATAGGGAAGTTGAATAAGTTGATGAGTGGAAATATGACTTTGGGTGAAGATCTCTTCAGCTATTTATCAGAATTCTGGAGAAATGAACCAGTCAGTTGAATAATGGGTACTACTTATTGGATATCTAGCACATGCTCGGTGTTTTATATATAGTGCCTTTATTTTTTTGAAGAAATGTAATAGCTACAGAATAGGAAATACCCCCTCAGAGGGGAGTAATTTTTACAAAGTCGCATTGCTAGGGATGTGGCCACCTCTTCACCAAAGTGGCCACCTCTTCCCAAACTTGGCTGTGACTCACTGTAAAGCAGGTGTTCTCACCAGACTGCATCATTGTGCTGCATCCGGAAGGCCCCTGGTCTAGTTTAGGAACCATGTGCCACTCAAGGAACCTGGCTCTCCTTTAGAAAATATTCAAAAAACAAAGAGGAGCAACTTCCAAAATAAGTTAAAGTTGACTGACCTGAAGGCTTCTGGGCTAGGCTTCTTAGAGCTGTGCTTGGGCTGAGAAGTTGCTCCAGAACTGGGTTCTCTGTGGAAAGAGAATGTGCTCTGGCAAGTCTGAGACCATTCAGTGGTTGGTACACTAAATTATAAAGGACAGTGATGAAGCAACTAGGGCCAAGGCTATAGCTCAGTGGCACAGCGCCTGCCTGGAAAGTGCAAGGTCCTGAGTTTAATTCTCACTACAAAAAAGAAAAGAAAGCAGTTATGCCATGACACTGTATAATAATTTTATATTGGTGAAATTCCCACTTGACTGCTAGTTAAGGCCACCTCATATGTCTGAAATGTAAGGATACTTTATAGGTGAGCACAGAGCTGAATGAGGCACTTTTTGTGGCAAATGTCACAGCCCAGTAGCCTGGTCCAGAAGTCACCAAAAACGGCCACCTCTTCCTCCACTCCTACTGAATTTCAATGGAGTCCTCATTTTCCTGGGGAAGGATTTTGGGTCCTGAGGGGTAGCCTTGTCCCCTGAACAAGGCCATTGTTGTCGTCATTGGCACTGAGGCAATATTTGAAGATGGCCATGATGACGAGCCTTGGGAGCAGAGGATGAGAAGGAAGTGTCTATGGCCAGGGAAACTTAATTGATTGTTTAAAACTCTGATTACACTTAGACTAAACTAAGGCCCCAGTTCCCCAGTACATGGAAAATGTCTGGTTTGGCTACATCCAGAGCTTCCCAGTGTTCTCTTAGATTTCCTCAGATAGAGAACAAGAATTAGAGGCTGTCAGGGAAGGGAAAGAATGGAATTCCAAACTGAACAGCCCAAAGCAGAGCTCAAGTCCTTGGAGAATTTGCATCCCTTGATGATTTGACTATCAGCTCCAAGCTGATGCAAATGACACACACAGATTTTTCCCAGGAGCCAGAGGGAGGGGGTGGAGAGGAGCTTGGAAATTTTGAGGGAGATTCTTCCTCTGGGAAGGATATTTTGACTTCTGAGATTGTGTTGAAAGGTGACCTGCCCTATTTTGGTCAAGGTTCTGACAAGTGGCAGAGATGTAAGTAGGCAAAGTGGAACTTTGGGTGATTAGAGAAAAAAGTTCTAAGGTATCACAGCAGTTGTCACTGGGTGATTTTCCCATTCCTCATTCCTCATAGGAATGATAGACATTTATTGCTGGAATGCCACGATGGGTGAGGGGGGGGGTTCAATCAGGCAGGAAAATAGGAAGCTACCTATCACACATGTACTAGAATTGTCAGATATTTTCTTCATTGATTCATTTACACAGTGCTCTGAGGAAAATTAATCCACAAGAAACTGGGGCTCAAACCTAAGGTGAATGCCTGAGACAGTGGGTAAGTGAGGCTGAAACCGGAGTGGCCTCTGCTTCTCCTACTTCTCCACCTCAGCTGGGAGACCCTCCAGTCCTTAGGAGACCCTCACCCCGCTCAGGGATACCTCTGCCTTTCCTAGAAAAAGCAGAGGAGTTGACTCCAGGGGTGATGGTCAGGAGAGTCTCATAGTATGACTCCCTGGGTCCCCAAATGACCAGACTTCAGAGCTTTCTGAGCTTGCTCCCACATGCCTGAGAAGAGCCAAGCTAGGACTTCTTTAAAAAGAAGGAGAAAAGAAAAGAACTTAGTGTAGCAATTTTAAATAGAACAAAGCCTACACATTTCCTATAGCTATTGAATTGGAACAAAACCAGATCAAAATATTCTCAGTCAACCAGCATCAAGCCAGTATTTCCCTTGGGTCGAGTCTGTTGCCATAAAGAAACACTACTGAATGCTCAGGCGCTTGCTGAGGCTCAGAACTTGGTCCCAGAGGGAGGTACAGTGAAGGAGGCGGGGACTGGGCTGAGACAGCTGCAGGAGCAGGGCCCCTGTCTGGGCTTCAGACTTCGCATCTGTGAATGAGGGCGTTGCAGTGATTCCATGATGTTCATACTGAAGCAGAATAAATCAAGAACAGTGGAAACAAATTTTAGAAGATATCTTTGGGAAATTCCAACATGTAGAAAGAATAATAGCAGAGCTGCTCAGGGTGACATGGCCGTCAGGAGCTCCATAGGCCCAGAATACAGTATAAAAATAACAGTTGCATTTAATGCACGTTGTACTTTTCTAAACTGTTTCTCTGTGATAGCTCATTGAATGCTCACACTCATCCTTCTAAGGGGTGTACCTTTATTATCATCATCTTGAGTTTACATTGGAGGAGAGCATACAGGGAGTAAGAGCGGGTGTCGGTGACCCAGGCTCTGTGGGCATGGGCTGGACTCGCATCGCTATTCTGCCCTGTCATCCTCGGGTCAGCCCATGCAGTGGTACTGGATGCCAGTCTATGTGAGGGACACTGCATCCGAAGGGAATAAATCAGAAATTGGGAGCAGCGACTCCAGGGCTCTCTTTAGAATTCCTGGTGTAACTGGCAAAATGGAAGTTAGGCCTTGAAGCCCAAGAAGACAAAACTCTATACCATTTCCTTTCTCACTATCCAATCTATGGTGAGAGTTTTCCTCCTTACAAAGCAAGTCACAAGTTGAGATCACAGGCTTCCTCGGCAGCCCCTAGGGCCACCAAAAATGTTCTGCCTGTAGAGTAAAGCTGAAATTCTGAGACCAAATGATTTAGTATACAGTAGTGTTAACCAGGAGTGAGTCATTGCTTTTGTCATCTAATTTTAAGAGACTTTCGTCTGCTTGTCAAGAGGAGGCCTGGCTTCAGACATTCACAGAAAGAAAGGGATAGGGGAACGTGAACTAAACGACAGTGAAAAGTGCTTTGTCAACATGACAGTCTGAAGAAATAATCTTCAAACATATTTTGAAAGTCATTACTATAGCCTTGCAATACATCTCTAATTTTTATGTATGAGTAAAACCCTTCTCCACTGTTGGTGGGAGTGCAGACTGGTGCAACCACTGTGGAAATTAGTGTGCAGATTCCTTAGAAAACTAAGATTACAGGTCCCATTTGACACAGCTATTCTCTTGGGTATTTTTCCAGAAGAATTAAAAACATCATACCACATCAATATATGTGCACCCATGTTTATAGCAGCACAATTTGTCATAGCTAAATCTTAGAAACAGCCCAACTGACCACCAACTAAGGTATCGATAAAAAAGTGATATTTTTACACAATGGAGTATTACTCAGCTATAAAAACGATAAGCTGGAGGCTTTTATATGTAAGTGGTTGTAATTAGAGACCATACTTGTAAGTGAAATAAATCAGACCCACACATGTAAACATTGTATTGTTTCCCCAGTGTAAGAACCTGAAAGTGTAAATAAAGTTCAAAAGAAACAGTAGATACTATGAAAGGGAAAGAAACTGCTCAAAGGGAAGGAACAACTGGGATGAGGAAAAGAAAAGAAGGGGGAAAATACACACACACACACACACACAGGATAGCTTGAACAATTTTACTGATTATTTCTACTGATCTATTGAAAGGAACAGTTAATGCTTAAATTTTTTGACCAATGTTTTGGACCAATTGTCTGTTAATCTGAAGACAACAATCTGCAATATAATAACCACTGTTGAATTCCTATCATTTTATTTAGTGAAATTCTGTATGATTCAAATGACTTTTTTTGTTTTTGTTTTTGTTTTTTTGGTACAGGGTCTCATTACACAGTTTGGACTAGCAGTGATCCTCCTGTCCCGGCCTCCTCAGAGCTGGAATTACAGGCATGTCCACTACGTCTGGGGCTGGCACAGCATTGGTATTAGGAATTGACCTCCAGGCGTTACGCTTGTCAGACAAGTGCTCAAGCCACTAAGCTATCTCCCCAGCACATTTTTAAAGACATTTTTTATTCTCTTAAAAAATAAAATAAATAAGAGCCTAGGAGATAGCTCAGCAACATAAATGCCTGCCTGGCAAGTATAGGGTCCCAAGTTCTATCCTTGGTACTGAAAAAAAAAATCACTCTCTCCAGTACAGTGAAATAAATATTAATTAGGGCCGGAAGATGCCTCAGTAGAATAAGTGCTTGTCTGGCAAACTCAGGGTCCTGAGTTCAATCCCCAGTACTGCAAAAATAAATAGATAAATAAATAAATAAATAAATAAATATTAATTAAGCAACTGGAGAATAATGGCTTAAACATTTGTTTAGTCATCTTCCCAGATAGCGCTTTCACCCATTTGGCTGTGGGCAAGTCCTTTACAGTTGCTTCTTCATTCCTGAGCCCTTGCCTCCCTTCACCACCCCGAGTCCTTTTGGGTAGTGCTTGGGTCACACCCAGCACAGCTAAAAACCTACAGAGAGACGTGACCTTAATGTTGCCACATAGCTTCAAGAATCTGGTTCCTGACATTGCAGCTCCAGCACCCAAGACCCCCTGTTCAAGGTGGCACCACGGTGTACAGAGCTACCTGGAACTGCCTGGAGCTACCTTACGGTGGCAGCAGGTCGGGGGGGGGGGGTCCCTCAGGGGCTGTGTGCTCTGGGGGCCCCTTCAGGGATGGCATTGCTTGAAAGGTTTCTGAGACTTACTGTTCACTTGGGCTCCCTGGGCTGTTCTAAATCACAGACCATGCGGCTATTGGTGGATGAGCAAGATGTGTATGGTGACGTTGTGCTATGATGGTGTCTTCTTACTTTTATTTTTCTGTTGTAGGTATATTTTTCCTAGCGTTCATTTATTGACGTCCTGTGTGCAGCTCTTCGCTTTTTTTATGTACCTAGTACAGGGTCTACAGGGTCTCACTATGTGGATGGGACTCTTCGTGATCCTACTGTTTTCACCCTCCCAAGTGCTGGAATTACAGGCGCATGCCACCGTGCCCAGCCTCTGTGCAGCTCTTGAAGACAGCTGCGTCTGCCAGGTAACCACTATGAGTTGGTTGATCTAGATTGTTTTTTTTTTTTTTTTTCTTTTTGCATCCATGTACTACCAACTATCTCTCTAGATGGCTGTCGTTTCATGAGTTTTAGTGAATTTGTAGATTCCTGCAGCTGTCCCGATGATCCAATTTTAGAGCATTTCCATTATTTTTGCAAGTGGCCTCTTGCTTGTTTTTGTTTATCCCCACCCCCACCCCCACCCTGGCCTCAGGCAAATGTGCTTCCATTATTTTGTCTCTGTGGACTCGCCTTTACTGGAAATGTTATATAAATGGGACTCGACAACATATGTTGTCTGTGTGTCTGGCTTCTTTTAACCTCCTCTAATGTTTCTTGAGGTTTATTACTGTTATTGTACATACAGTTGGTGAGATAGCTCAGCGGACTGAGCACCTGCTTAGGCAAGCGCAGGGATTGGGGTTTGAGCCCTAGCATGACATGCCGTGCTGGGCCCACATCTGGGTGCCCTGAGCCAGCTACTGAGACTGGCTGTGGTAGCACATGTCTGTAATCCCCATGCTGGGGAGGCTGAAACAGATGATTACTACAAGTCTGAGCTTCATAGTGAGACCCTGTACCAAACACATTTTTAAAAAACCCAACTACTATTGTAAATATTAATGGTTTGTTCCCTTTTCTTTGCTTAGTAGTACACCATTGCATGGATATACTCTTATTTATGTGTTCAGTGTATGGACAAATAGACTATTTTCAGCTCTTGATTATTGTGAAAGATGCTACTATTAATACTTGTATATAAATCTTCTTGTGGACATTGTTTTCATGTTTCTCAGGAAGATAGGAATGGAACTTCTGGACTATGTGGCAAATCTATGTTTAACTTTTTTATTTGAAAGATAGTACAGTTTTAAAAGAGGTTGGTAGAAGAGTTACAATAATTAATAGATTACATATTGCTGTCTTTGTAACAGTTATTCAGGGTACAACATGAAGGTGGGATATCTTGTCCAGACAGTATTAGAGCAAATCTTTCTTTTCAATGAACTAAGAGAAAATGGCTGCATAACTATCTCACAATCTTGTGTGTAAATATGTCTTTTCTTTGAACAGTTTCTTCCCAATTCACAATGTCTACTGTACATTTTGGATCTTACGTACTTGTTCAGTTTCTCAAACGAGTGGGACGATACAATATTTACACATGTGGGTCTGATTTATTTCACTTAGGAATGTGGTCTTGAGTTGCATCCATTTACCTATAAAAGTCTCCAGTTTATCCTTCTTGATAGCTGAGTAACACTCCATTATGTAAAAATAACATAATATGTTTATCTTTTTTCTTGGCTGACAGGCATTTAAGTTGTTTACAAGATTTACCCATTAAAAGCCGTGCTTCTATAATAAGCTACAAAACCGTTTTCCAAAGTAACTGTGTCATTTTATATTTCTGCTAGCAATGACAGAGGGTTCTGCTTTCTTCCTATCCTAGCCAATACCTGGAATTGACAGTTTTCTTCATTGTAGCAATTTGTGTGTGGGTAGTGTTATCTCATCATGATTTGACTTTGTCTTTCCCTACTGAATAATGGTGTTACACATCTGTGTGTGTGTGTGTGTGTGTGTGTGTGTGATCTTTCCTGTGTTACTTCTGTAGCACATGTACTAAAATTATGGACTTATGCCTTTTTTGTGAAATGTCTATTAAACTCTCGACCATTTTCTTTTTTTTTTCAGCATTTTATTGATAAACAAATAGCAATTAGATAGTTTCAAATCAAATCGCTAGACCATTTTCAATTGAGTTTTCATCTTATTTTATATTTTTCTTCTTGAGACAGGGTCTCACTATACAGTTCAGGCTACCAAGTGAGCCCAGGCTGGTCTTGAACTTGCAATGATCCTCCTAACAGCCTCCCGAGTGCTAGAATTACAGAAGTGTATCACCACACCCCGAAGAGTATTCGGCTTATTATTTGCAAGGCTCTTATAATTCATTAAAAAGAATTTTCATCTTATTATTAAATTATAAGAGCCTTTTATATAACTAGGACACAAGTCTTTTATCAGATGACTTTCAAATATTTCTCCCAGTCTGTAACTTACCTTTTGATTTTATTTTTTGTTATAGAAAATAATTTAATTCAATATTAGGAAGCCCTCAAGAGACAGTAGCGATTAGGAAAAAAAGGAGTTGGAAGCCTTGGGGGTACTCCTGAGAACTTAGGCCCTCAGCTCCCTATGTATGCTTGCCTATGTCCTTCAGTGTGAAGAAGGCTGTGTCCTCATTTATGCTGGTGGTCGCTGACTGTGACTGAGGTCAGAAGTCCATTTAGTAGGCATCTCTGCTCTAGATTTTGCCAAGGTGGTGATGGCAATGTCCCCATAGGGCTGTTAGCCACTAAGCAGGCAGTAGGTCTATCCATGCCAGCCCACCTGGGTTCTCCACGTCCTTGACAGAGGACATGGCAGCAAGCAAGTGTGGGCACTGGTGCCAGGAAGAAAACCAGCCTCATATGCTGCCAGGATCTTCCATCCTCACGTGGCTTCCTGGTTCATTTCCTTAATGGTGTCCCTGGAGGAGCAGATTTACATTTTGGTGAAGTCCATTCTGTCAGTTTTTTTTTTTGTGGATTATGGCTTTGGCGTCGTATCCAAGGAAATCTGTCCTGAGTTAGGACTCAGGGCTATAGAATGTCTCTAACTTTACTTGCTTATTAAAAGCTCTCATTAAAAGATACCATGTGCCAAACACTATGCAAGGGCCTCTGGCAAAAAGGGGCATAAAACACTCTCTGTATCCTAGGACATTTCAGTAGATGCCAGAGGCATGCACAGGGAGGTGCTTCATTTCTTCACCACCTTGCTTCTAGTTGGGGTAAGTAGCAGGAGGCATAGCTCTATCAGAGGCGGCAGAATAAGCAGCAGTAATTCGGGGATGCTTTGATAAGGCTTCTCACAACCCAAAATCCTCCTCAGAGGATTCTAGGAGGGCATGGCTAAGGGAGTTTAGAAAGTATTCAAAGAGAGTATTTCCTGGGATGAAATTAGGCAGAAATCCCTGAGTGGCTTTTATTAGAAGAACTTTCTCCAGCCAAGAGGGGACAAAGGTCCTTCAAGATAAAAAGTAAGAGAAGAGTGAATCTGCAAGTGTAACAGTGTGGGTACTGATTGACCCATGATTGTCTGCTTTGAATGCCCATATTATGAGCAGTTTAGGTCAAAGATCTGCTTATCTGTCTCCATGCCTTTTGAAATATCAAGGATGTCTATGTGTGCACAGTGGTCAAGATTGGTCTTTCTGGAGGCTGAGTGAGTGATGCTGGAATTCTCATTCCTAACATAAGGCTGGTGACCAGCAGGTGGCTGTTCCAGCGGCCACATTAAGGTTTGGCTCATAAGTGGTTGCTACTTGGCAAAGAGGTGTTTTATCATGGAGTTTACTTTTGTTGCTACCCATAAAAAAAAGGAACAAACAAACTTCTTATAGAACAGTATTGTCTTCAAGGCCTATTCCGAGGAGGAACTGGCAAGAGGGTAAAGAGAAAGGCTCAGATACTTCAGAGTCAGAATCTCAGGGGTTGAAGACACATTAGTGGGCTCTAGCCACACAGAACTGTGGTCTGAGGACCACGCTATGGACATGTAGCCACACATCCGGAAAGCAGGGTAGAAGGGCAGACCTTTTGCCTATACTTCTTGAGATGTTATTAGAGAAGAAGAACCTACTTTTTTCTTGGATGCCCAAGCAATTCACAAGCACTTTCAGGTATGTGGATCAATGGTTGAGTCCAGTGCTTCTGGAATCCTCTATAAATATCCTAGCCAATTGGTCATCTGTGCTCTGCTTAAGAGTTCAGGGGACAGAGAGTCAAGGTCGCTCAGAAGTGAATGATCCTTTTATTTTTCTTTTTAGATCAGGCTGGTTAGGCAGATAAGTGGGCATAAATGGATAAATTGCTGTGCTCCAATTTGTAAGGGCAGGTCAGCTGTTTCAGTTGCTCCTCAAAACAGCTCATCTTTATAGCAAACTAACTGCTTAAAATGTTTATAGGAAATAAGATGATGACTTTGGTCCGATTCTGTGCTCGCTTAGCTTCCTTCCACAGTGTATCTCTTTTAGGAAGATGTAGCACTGTTGTCTAGTATAGTTAATGCAAATGGTCATCAATTATTCTGAGTACTCATTGTTTAAAATGTCACGCACCTGCTCTTTTTCATGCAAGATGAACAAATTGATATTCACAGTGACTTTCAAACTTCAATGTGGGTCACAATTACTGGGAAACTTATCAACATAGATTGCCCAGCCCTGTCTCTAGTTTTGATTTGGTTTATGGAGTTATGCCAGCTGACAACTTGCATCTTGAGCTATTCTCATGTGACTCTAATGGCATATCATTAGAAAGGGTAGCTGCAAATGTATTTTTAGCACCACTGACCTATTGATACTGTGCTCTGATCATATCAAATATAAGGCCAAATTTTAGCAATCCATGGTCAAGAGTAAGAGAATTTAAATACAGAAATTATTTAAGAAACTATTGATTTATTTCCTTCCCTCCCTCATTTCATATATCTATCATCTATCTATCTATCTATCTATCTATCTATCTATCTATCTATCTATCTATCTA